>JZLH01S0604983.1:12836-30069 GCA_001188425.1 Eucidaris tribuloides | reverse complement strand
AAGAAAGAAGAAGAAGAAGAAGAAGAAGAAGAAGAAGAAGAAGAAGAAGAAGAAGAAGAAGAAGAAGAAGAAGAAGAAGAAGAAAAAGAGGAAAGAGAAGAACAAAAGGAAAAGACGAATAAAAAAGGAGGAGGAGGATGAGTAAGAGAAGAAGATGCAGAAATCCTTCGATCTGTAAACAATTTACAACAAAATATCAAACTGTACCATCACAGGTCAGAAGAGCTCACAGCCTATTTCTATCGATCTCATAAAACACTTGATCTTCATTCATTGCAGATGAAGTAACACCATGACTGAGCAAATTAGGGTTCCAGATTTTAAGGAGGTGCAGGCTGGAAGATTTTAAGAAGAAGTGACGAGCAATTTCCGTTGCCAGTCGAGTGGCAAAACTAACACAGTACCGCCGGGAAATCATCAAAGTCCCCGTGCCCGATGGCTATGCCCCAGCTTGTCGGACCTGGTTAGACTGTTACAGAATCCAGTCGAGTCTTAGGCCAATATTTTCTCTTTATTTAATGTGCAACCTGGGAGAAATTGGTGAAAATTATTTACAGCTTGCAAGCAATATAAAAATGTATATATTTGCTTAGTAGTATATTTCTTGTTTGTGACCGCTCTTGCAGTTCTAACAGCTTCCCACTGAAAAGGGCATTTGACCCTGAAGTGGGGAATGGTGGATAAATACATGAATAAATGACAATAAATAAATAAATGAATAAATAAATAAATACATAAATAAATAAATAAATAAATAAATAAATAAATAAATATATATATATATATATACTAAATAAATAAATAAATTATTAATTATAAATATTTTGAAATGTTTTGTGTGTCAGGAACAGGATAGGGTTATTTTTTCATTCTTTATTCTATTTTTTTTAAAGATATGAACTACTTTTCTCTGGAAAGTTCATATTTGCAACTGTAAAACTCATCATTTCAATATGTACACTGGACTCATACATTCAAAAATAAATGTTTATTTCTTCTTGGAGACTGTCTAAGTTGTAAGCTCTCACTTCAAACATGACATAGGCCTACTCAATGACTGAATTTGATATCATGATCCCTTCCAACATCATATTCAGATTTTAATCAATTTCAGTTTTACTTTTTAGCAAAATATTCAGAAGAGCATATCAAGTTTTCTCTATTAATTTCACTATTCTCTTCTTTCAGACTATAATCTAATATTTTATGATGAACCTAAACCTTATGTTTCTTATTTAAATCTCTGAAATGGAGTACATCTTTCATCTATAGGCCTGCTAATCTGTTAAATAATGACACATTGGTTTCCGGCCCTTCATACTGCAAAATTTGGATGAGTAACAGCACTGCAGTTCCAAACTGAATAAGTTTAGATATTAAAGTACATATACTTGAAGATTTTCTTCCTACTATATTGTAAATCACCAGTTTGTGGACGCCACTGTATGCAACAAGGCTCCTCAAGGGGCATTCTGCAGTATATCATTGTTGGTCCAATCACCTGTCTTCGTTTATTACCCATCACCTGGGGGACAAAGTTGACGTGATCAGCTGTTATAATTCCTCAGAGGAGGCATAGATCATTTAAAATCACCTTAAATACATTGCAGGCATTCATACCAAAATAAAGTAGGCCATACACTTACTTGTGTGGAATGCTTGAAAGTGCTGCATGTGACACTGGCATAGCCTTTTGGTTGATGACAGAAATTAATATTTTTATCCTTTTTTTAAATAAAATATCTTGACTGTTACTCAGTTACCTGTGCAGCTCAGGTAAATTGGTTACTGACTTGAAATAGAATGTTGGCCTACATACATGTATCAACTATTTCAGACCATTCACAGATTTCTCCACGAATGTAATCAAAATTGGTACTTGATTTTTAAAAATCAATTTCATGCTATTTTTATAGAAATTCACCATTAATGCAATTAAAATTTGCAATTGTGTTTGACAGGAAAAATAAAACCAATGTGATTCCCCTTCTCAACAAAGCAATTCTGTTTCTTGTTTTATTTTGTGAGCTATAGGCCTATTTGGAATGATAACCTCAAAAACAGGTTTAATTTCAGTGTATGTTTTTTATGTTTTCTGACTGCATTAGGCCCCCTATACGAAAGTCCCCCTACACCCCAATAGCAAACTAACTGTAGTTATTAGCCTAATATCATTTCCAGCAGCATTTCTGCTGAATGTAAGGAACAACTTCAATATCAGCAATATCGCACTCCTGGTGGACAGCACACAGGCCTACCGTGCACATTCTCCTACAAATTTACCTTCAGTAAAAAGTATAAATTCAATCTTATCTAATGAATACATTGCAAATTCATATCACCATCATCGCAACATAGAGCTGAAATGACTATAGAAGAAAGAATTCAGCCACCCAGGTAAATGAGATCAGAAACTAGTCAGATTTATGGGTATCACAAAGTGTCAAGAGCAAATTTATGAAATACCTTGACATAATTTTGTTTCAGTTTAGACACATAAATGCAAGGACATACATTTTCTTTCCTGAGACTTAGCCAAGAACATTGATAGAGTAACGACCTTTTGCCTATATCATGTATGTTAGACCTTGCTATACTGGAGGCTGAAGGCCATTGAAATCATGAGCACTTTATTTCATTATTTGACCTTAAACTTCAAGTCAGTAGATCTATGATATTGATATGAGAGGCAGTGGGGGAGGGGGGGGGGGTAGAAGCATGGGGGGGGGGAATGACATGAGTAGGAATATGATGTACATGTAGGAGAACTCCCACGCAAGGGTTACAAGAAATTCTTGTCTACTGTACAATAACCTAGAAAACAATGGCAACATTCAGAATTTTACTATACTGGTAGTGATTGTTGTAATAGATGCAGCAGTAGCAGCAGCAGCAGCAGTACTACTAGTAGTAGTAGTAGTAGGCTAATAGTAGTAGTAGTGGTAGTAGTAGTAGGCTAATAGTAGTAGTAGTGGTAGTAGTAGTAGGCTAATAGTAGTAGTAGTGGTATAGTAGTAGTAGTGGTAGTAGAAGTAGGCTAATAGTAGTAGTAGTGGTAGTAGTAGTAATGGTAGTAGTAGTAGCAGAAGTAGTAGCAGTAGTAGTAGTAGCAATAGTAGTAGTAATAGCAGTTGTAGTAGTAGCAGCAGTAGTAGTAGTAGTAGTAGTAGTAGTAGTAGTAGTAGTAGTAGTAGTAGTAGTAGTAGTAGTAGTAGTAGTAGTAGTAGTAGTAGTAGGAGGAGTAGTAGCAGCAGTAGCAGTATCATAGTAGTAATAGAAGTACATGTAATAGTAGTAGAACAATAGTAGTAGAAGTAGTTGTACTTTTATTGGTAGTGGTACTGACTTATTAGCAAAAGCAGCAGAAGTAGTAGTAGTAGTTGAAGTAGTAGTAGCAATACCAGTACAGAAACAGAAGTTTACAATACGAGTTCAAACTTTGCAGTCATAATACAGAAACTGAACAAATACAGAATCACTGTGACAACACAACTCTTTTTTTTTGGGGGGGGGGCGCACTAGCTGTCTAAGACAAGTGCAGATGTTATGCAGGCCAGACAAATCGGAAAGGATAACTTTCTCAAAGTCTGCGTCTAAAATCACCAGAGATCAGTTTACTCTGAAACATGCATCAGACTTGAGGCATTTCCTCCCCGAAGGACTGGGGGTCAGCTGTCCAATACTTTGTGGGTTTGGACACTAGCCATCTGGGATTGCTTTGGGGTCACGCGAGGTAACTGGACAACACTAACCACTTGAAAGGAATGTAAGGAGTGTAAGGAATGTCAATGTTTTCACAAGAATTTGAAGTTCAAGTTCATGTGAGGTCATACTACACTATTGTGAAGGTTACATGAAACCAGTTAGACAAGTATTTCAACTCTAAATCTTGTAACTTAGTAATTAATGTAACCAACTAAAAACAAACAATAATAATGACTACAACAGCAACACCAACAAATTGATATATTTTTTTCCTGATACTGTATCAGAATTGTCCATAAAAATTCTGATCAACAGTAAAGGCAAACAATTTGGTGATAGTGATAGAATTATTTTTCTGTACTAGACTTTTTCTCATAAAGCTCGGACTACCAATAATGCCAAAATTGGGGGAAGGTGTGGAGTTAGGCCTACTTTTTTTCTGATCTCTGTACAAGAAATGTTCATCATGCCCCTGTTTGGCACTGATGCAATACACCAAACATGTAAATAATACAGCTTTTTAAGAGAGTGAATATATTCTCTTCCTTGTGTGTAGGTGTCTCAATAAGATATCATATAATCTCAGGCCCCAAGAGCTTTCATGAAAATTACTAAATATGCTTCCTTTATTTTCCTCTGTAAGTATAATGATTACTTGATGCTTAGTGTTTTTTCTCAATAAGTCATCTCAATGTTATGCACTGAAAAGCTTTTCATGAAAATGAAAATATTTGTTTTCTTTATTAGTATAATGTATACCTACATGTAATTCTTAATGTGTTTGTTTTTTAGTAGGAAACCATATAATTTCATGTCCCTGGACATACCAATGGAATTCAGTACTAATGCAAACATATCAAAAGCCGATATATTTTCTTCCTCTAAGTAGGCCTGCATGGATGATGATTACGTGATTACTAGTACGTGTTTGTTTGCTTTTTAAATAGAAGTAATATCATTTTATGCCCTATAGCTTTTAATGAAAATTGATATATTTTCTTCCTTTGTTAGGATAATCACTACTTATTAGTGTGTTTTTCTCGCCGAGAAGCCATATATAGAATTCAGCACTAACACAAACCTATCATAGGAGTAAATAATACAGCTTTTCGTGAAATTGAATGTATTTCCTTTCTTCATTAGTATAATGATTACGTCTTAGTGTATGTTTTTTCATTGAGAAGACAACTAATTTCATACCCATGTACATGAAAGCTATGGAATTCATCACTACTACAAACATATCAAATAAGTAAATAATAAGGCTTTTCGTGAAATTGAATGTATTTTCTTTCTTCATTAGTATAATGATTACGTCTTAGTGTATGTTTTTTTTATTGAGAAGACAATTAATTTCATACCCCTGTACATGAAACCTATGGAATTCAGCACTAATGCAAACATATCAAATGAGTACGGCCTAAATAATAAAGCTTTTAATGAAAATGAAGGTATTCCCTTCCTTCATTAGTATAATGATAACATCTTAGTGTGCTTTCTCATTGAAAAGACATAATCTTGTGCCTTATACATGAAACCTATTGAATCCATCACTGATCAATGTAACATATTTCAAAAGTAAATAACATATCAAAAAGTCAAACAAGTAAATAATACAGTTTTTAATGAAAATGAATACATTTTTTTCCTTCATTAGTATAATGATGATTTCTTAGTGTGCTTTCTCATTGAGAAGACATATTATCTCATGTCTTGTATGTGAAATCTAGAAAACTAAATCTCCTCTTTATAAATGCCAGTGTGAATGGCTGAACCAAATTTTGCAAAGTTTTTGAGATGAGAAACATCTCAAAAAGATTTGCAATGTGTATACACCTACAGCCTTAGGGCCTGTTCAAGCGCTCTCCTAAAGCGAACCGTACTGTACCGAACCGTGCCAGAGGAGGCGCCTGAACACTCCTAAAGCGAACTGTACCGTACCGCTCCAGAAGCGTGCCAGCGAGGACCACCTCCCGATGTGGTCTAGAGCGTGCCAAGGCGAACCGTACCGTACCGCGCTGAGCACCTGAACGCATTCCACAATACTTTAACGTGTGATTCCCTTAGATTAGAGAGTAAAGCGTACCGAATTGGTACCTCGGAGGCACGCTTCCCACATGTTTGCCTGAACACTCGCAAGTGAACCACTCTGGCACGGTTCGCATTGGGGTGGCACGGTACGGTACGGTACGGTTCGCTTCCAAAAGCGCTTGAACAGGCCCTTAGTCTGGTTTCCAGTCATAAGAACCTATCCTACAATGTATATACTAGAGAAACTACTATCATCAATTAACTGACTGGAACTAAGACTACTGTGGTGAGGTTGGGCAGGGTGAGTGTACTGTGAAGGTAGAAATAGTTGGAGAGTGAGCATACTCTGGAGGTAGAAAAAGTTGGCTAGTGAGTGTACTCTGGAGGTAAAAAAAAAGTTGGAGAGTGAGTGTGCGAGTACTCTTGGGGGTAGAAAAGTTGCATGGTCTGGAACCGAGAATACTACAGTCCATGCATACAAACCAATTCCAACACAGGGTACAAACTTTGGCAATGAACCCAGCATCAATTTGCTCGCCCAGACCCAGGCCCTCCCCAGGGATGGGTCATTATCACACACTTCTGGATGCCAGCCAACCAACATCCATACAGTGTTCAGGAGTCAAATTTTTTACGTCTGACTTTTTAGCTTTCTGTGTCAGTATTGGAGTACAGTACTGCAATGACTGCAATACCTCATAAAAGTCAATTCAAGATTACATACATAAACATCATCAAGTAGCATGTTGTGATGTTAAAATTAAACCAATAGATCATTTTTATGATGTGTTGTTTTATGGCATGACATTTTATTTGTGGCTTTTTCAGACACTCGAGTAAAGTATGTTCATTTATGGTGTACATTTCTGGCTGCCCTGTGTGATGGGATTACAAATTTGAGGGTAAAAACTTATTTCAAAAATGTTATTGCAATTTCTGTCTCAAAGACGCAAGTTAACAATGACCACAGTTTAAACGATTGTGAACTACATAATCTCCATGCTCTAAGTGTCTTTGATAAGGTCTAAAAATGAAGCCCTGAAAAATTTGTATTTCAAAATGACTATTTAATGCTTTAAAAAAATGAAAGAGTACTTGGGTTGACCGGATTCTCCACCCCCATTTCCTCCAATAGACTGGCTGTGTGTAGATCTACTAGTATGCTATTTCATATTCCACCGCAGTGTAAATTGTGCTTTCATGAATATCTTGCCAGTGGCAGTGTAACTTTCCAAACTTTTGTATTCTAGGGTGATTATTTGTCTTTTAAGCACTGCTATGTAGCTCATCAGATATCACAGTTTAACAATTCTTAAATTGAAGCTCCACAATGTTAGCCTATGTGTATGTCTTAAAAATCGACCCAATGAATTGTTTTTTATGTGTTACTTTATGGCATGACATTTTATTTGTCATATTCCAGACACTCAAACATTTACTTAAAGTCCTGATGTGCATGTGAATCTATGACAAAAAGGGAAAAATTATTTTGAATAGTTTTATTGCAATCTCTGTCATCATGTTTCTACTTAGCTTAATTAATACGAAAAGAGAGATTGGTGAATTGGAGCAGAATATATATCAGCCTTCAACTGATGGCAATTTCACAAAAATATTCAACTTTTTTTTATCATGATATCTCTAGTACATGGACCCTACTACAAACCAATCATCCTCTCCTTCACACCCGAAAAATTCCTCACATACATGACCATGAAGCTGAAAAAGAGAGTTTCCTTTCAAGAGGATATTATATGCCCCCTGGGATATGTGACCTGTTGACCTCCATGCCAGAGGTCAAGTTATAAGTAACCCCTCTCTGGATTAAGTAGGATTTTCAGGGCTATAGATTGCATATCGTATTCTCAGTTGTTAGTAGGAGTAACATGAAGTTCAATGGACAACCTGATCACATACAAACTTAAAACCTAACTAAGCTATGGATTTTCTTCTTTGCAGGTAAACATGTATTCATACACACGGTTCTTCCCAATTGTTTGGTAATTTTTTTTTTATCGAGCCAATTCATAGATGTGAGGAGTGCATCACTAAAAGTAGGTCTTTGGTAATTTCGCATTTTTTTTCTAGAATATTCTAATTGAATCCAGTTGCTGTTCAATTTCTTGTTAAGACAAAAAAGAAGAATATTTGAAGTAAAAATGATGGCAAATTGGCAATAACAAAATTCATGTATATGTTATACATTCAACGCACACATATAGAAATTAAAGGCATTGGCTAACATTTACCACAGTCAAAAAAAGTGAGTTACATAATCCTCCATGCTCCAAGTGTCTTTGGTAAGGTCTAAAAATGAAGCCCTGAAAAAAAACTGTATTTCAAAATGTTTATTTAGTGCTTCGAAAAAGTGTAAATCATAAGTTGACCGGATTCACGTGCCCATTTCCTCCCATAGACTTACTGTGTGTGGATCTAGGCTATTTTTCACTTGCCCCGAGTATTGTTTATTTATTTATATCTTGCCAGTGGAAGCATAAATTTCCAAACTTTTGTATTTTAGGGTGTTTATTTGTCCATTTGAACATTACTATGTAGCTCAGATATCAAAGTTTGACAATTTTGTAGTTTGAAGCTCCACAATGTTAGCCTATCACTTTAAAGGTTTCCTCAAAATGGGGTAGGCATTTGCAAGGTATAACATGGGTACCCCATTTTGTGGAGATTTCTTTTCAATAAAGATAGAAAAGGTTTTGCTAAATTTTACCCATTTAATAGGAGTGCCCAATTAAACATTACCCCCATTTTGCGGAGACCATTGCAAATTTGAAATACAGTAAACAGTGAAAGTAATAGAAGAATGAGGCTAAGTCATCAAAACAATTTTCAGGTCCTATTTTGGCTATTTTGGTCACTGATAAAAACAGACCAACAGACAAGCAAATAGGGACAGGTAAGGGGGGTGGGGTGTCATGAAAACATTTTAAGGTTTCATCCTATCATAGTCAACAACTTCTTGATATATCATATGTTTGTCTTTCAAGGATTTCATGTTTGTTTTGACTAGCTACACGCATGTTTTAGCTAAGTCCTTGGGTGAGATACTGGCCTAAATTGGGGAAGCCTGGTCAGAATAATTCATGTGGGACGTGTCATCATGCAAGCTAAGTAAGCACGGTATAATATGGACATGAATCACTGATAAAGATAAAGCATGAAATTATTAACAACAACCTTGTGGAAGTTATCAATGTGACGATGTTATGGAGTATTCATTTGTGCAGTAGAAGAAGAGTGTATTTGAAAAGGAAAAGAGGATGAAAGAAGAAGGGACAAAGATGAGGATGTCGATGAAGATGATGAAAAAGGATGAGAAAAGGAGAGACAAAAATCTCTGTATATAAAGTAGCTAAGATGATGATGTAGACAAAGAAGACAAAAATCATGATGATGATGAAGACAAAGAAGAAGAAAAAGAAGGAGGAGGAGAAGAAAGAAGGAGAAGAAAGAAGAAGGAGAAGGAGAAGAAGAAAAGACAACAAAGGAGAAGAAATAGTACATGAAGTAGTAGTAGTAGTTGTAGTAGTAGTAGTAGTAGTAATAGTAGTAGTAGTAGTAGTAGTAGTAGTAATAGCAGCACTTTTGTCACTAGAGTTCAAGCATGGTGGTCCATGTCCAGTTGGCACAACACACACACACACACACACACACACACACACACACACACACACACACACACACACACACACACACACACACACACACACACACACACACACACACACACACACACACACACACACACACATACACACACACACATACTGTACACACATACACATTATACACACACACAAACATACTGTACACATACACACACACACATACGAACATACTGTGCATACATACATACACATTATACACATACATACACATTATTCACATACACAAACATACAAAGGAATGTGAAATTTTAAGAAAAAATAATCTGTGTACAAATTGTTTGAACTAAATCTGTGCCATCTTCCTCACGGAAATATACATTTCCTAATCAACTTAGAGAGGCATATTCCCATGAAATCTATCCGAAATTTTCCTTCCACAAAAGTACACAAGGTCCCCATTATTCCCCCTAAAATATGTTTGTGTGGTGTTGATGTATAAAGTAGCTACCAAATCATTTCTGACATCCAGGCTAATAGTAGTTGATATTCACTGCCAACTTACACCCACACACCCACACACTCTTGCAAAGTACAGTCAACAGTGTTCTCAGAATTTAGCCCACTTCTGATTGGCTGAATAGTTTCAGAACCTGAACACCTCACCAGCCAATCAGATGAGTTTGTTGGTGTCTGATACTGGCCAATGAGAAAGTTGTATTTTGTGTGAGTATGGGATATGTGTGTGTGGGTGAGCTGTGTGCATGTACTGTGTGGAGGTCATAGAGCTAATACATGGGCATCCTTTGATACATGCACATTCAATATCATAATCTGATTGGTACATGTATGAAATGTTGTATAGGGGATCAATATTGCTTTTCTACTGCACATGTAAGTCATGTTTACTGGGGAAAATCATTACAACTGCATGTGTTACTTGTTTCTTCTCCTTTCGTGCACACCACCGATACAGGTACACCTACCACTCTTCACAGATAAATGTATGTATGAGGTTCTCACAAACCAAACATCGACTGATCGTCCAATCAAAAGTTGGCTGTCACTTGTTGTGGGGATTAAGTCAGCTATCTAGTTCTCTGAGCTACCACGTGTTTACAACTTTTTTACTCCTCTCTCGACAGTGACACATCCTGGCATCGCGGCGAGATTTAGGTGGGATTTGGAGGAGGGAATCGTTTGGAATCCTACACCCATGGTATTCCCTTCAGGTGGGTGAGCTGAGAGGATTCAAGGAGACTGAGATCGGGGCTATCGCGAAATCTCAGGAATCCGCGTTCCATCCCGGACAAGATTAGAGGATTACGTGGCAAACAGTTCATAAGGTAAATGTTATTTTGGGTTGGGATGTACATGTACATTGTGCACAGGAGGAGTGTTCTTCATAATAAATTTCAACAGCGTTGATTTTTAATGGCATGCCATACTAACTTGTACATGTACTGTACATATGTCACAATTACAGTATATTTGGAGTGGAAAGCATTTGCATTGTGTTTGTGGATTCTCCTTTAAACTTGGAGGAAAGTCAGGTAGGTGATACTTTGTGGCTAATTTGTATGCTCATTAGTTAATTCTTAACATACCATTGGTAAGTTTTATGCCACAAACAGTACAATTTCAATAAGCATTGTAAGCATAAAAGCACGGCAGGAATTTAATTTGTTATTAACTTTAATTTGTTATTTAGGAGAAAAATAACTCTCATTAAATCACATGTAAAACAAATATATTCACATTGAATATTTTCCAACAAACTTGATAGTTTATCTCAAACAGGATAAAACCTATTTTTTTTTATTTGTGCATATCTATTCATTAGAAAAAAAAACTTATGTAAAATTGAAAATTCAATATAATTTCAGAAATATTTACTGAATTTCAAAAAAAAAAAAATCCATAGTTAAAATGGGTAGGCCTAAACTCTCATCTACAAATTTTGCAGATCTACACAATATTTTTCTCGTAAATGTGTGAAAAGCTACATGTATTTGAAGTTGACAGAAACTCCAAAGGTTGCTCATTGGGCACTTTTCAAAATGTTTCAGAGTTAACCCGTTGGATACAGGAACCGGATGTGCCCTGTGTTAACTCTATGGGCTTTTCAGAATCTCGGAGGCAACGGGTTAATAATGTGTATGGTAAAAAAACAGAAGATATCAGTGTTCTTATTGATAAACACTATTAGTTTGACTGAACAGGTTGGCTTTTGGTTACGTTTAGGGTATAATATTGGGTTATCTTTCAAGTTATGGTTGTGGTAATTGTAAGGGTCAGATTTTACAATGCTGAATGTCAGCGCAGCAACTGTTTCTACTGCAAATTTTGTACAGTTGTAAATACCACTAGCCTCTGTGCGATAGGTGCTATGACTAACATGCTAGTGAACTTCAAAGTCATATTTTACCCTTGACGTATTGAAACCTACCGAATTATTCCACGTACCATGCCAAGTCTAGGTACATACCAGCTGGACTGATGCCAGACTTGAACTGGCAACTCGTAATAAACCGCACTTACCTGGATGGGTGCGGAGAAAGTCTACATATCGAAACTAAACAATTTCATTATTTCGCATTGTTTCAGTTTTCACTGAAAACATTGCACAGTCAGACTTAATTTATTGGACCACTAGTTATACTGGTCAATCTCTATAAAGCGGTTGCAATGTTGAATGTACTCTGTTTTACATTCATTTACATTAAAAATCAGAAATTTGACATATTGAAACTAGACAACCTTATTTCTTCTCATTGTTTCATTTTACACTACAATTAACAGGGGAAAAAATTCATGGGGGGAGGGGGCTACTTTTCTTGCTCCAGTCATTCCAGATACTCTTTTGAATTGAACCCTATGGCAATTTACAAGGGTTCTATTTCAAATTTCAGGGGCTCTTTTGCCATTTCGGGGGCGAAATCGCCCCGCACACCAATGTATTTTTTTTCCCCTGCCATACATAATCACTGTAAGTTATTAATGACATTTGAAGCAGATTTTCTGGTTTCTTTCTTGTTACATACTTCTTGTTGGATTTATGGTGCATTGACTGCATTCAGTCTCAGACTATATTGACATGATTCGATTTATGATTTTAAGTACAGTTCCAAACTTCCAGTTTACATCTACTGATCCTAAATACAGAACTTTACACAATCTTCTGTAATTTCTTATATTTTAAAATAACATTGTCATAAAACTTTAAAGTTATATTTCTAGAAAGGGTATACTTTGGTGGGATATTACAAGGTGGTAGTTACTTTAAAGGTATTGGCTAAAATTTATCACAGTTTAAAAAATCTGAGCCACATGATTCCCCATGCTACCAGTGTCTTTGATGAGGCCTAAAAATGAAGCCCTGAAAAAATTGTATTTCAAAATGATGATTTAGTGCTTCAAAAAAGTGAAAATCGTAAGTTGACCGGATTCACTTGCCCATTTCCTCCCATAGACTTACTGTGTGTACACGTAGGCTATTAATAGATAAAGATGTTTAAACTGAAATCGCACTGTTTTAAAATTCACAGCAACGTAAGAGTCAAGTACAACGAGTAAGGCCTGGCCCTAGGAAGTGCCATTTCTAGCCATCTTGGAGGCATTTTGGGCAGGAAAAGTTGAGCTCATTTTAATCTTAGTTGAGTCTGATCATCTCTTTCATACAAGCAACTACCCATAAATGCTGTGGACACAATTACACAAGGGAGATCGATATCATACGTCAACTTTATTAGGTTAATGTTTTTGGCACGTCAACCAAGAAATGAAAATGACTAGACAGGGTTTGGGGAATCTAAGCCAAAAAGGGTAAATTTTGAAATTTTGAAACATTAAATTGTATCACTAATCTTGGCAGTTCATTGCAAAAATATTATTAATGAACATAAGATGTAATCTTGTTGGAAATATTTTTACTGAATCAGCAAAAAAAAAAATGTGTTTTGATATTAAAAGAGGAGATGAAATTTGTACAAACTCAGAAGAGGGCGAGGGTGACTAGGACTTCTCAATTTTAATCTAATTCGGTGAATTTGGAATTCATATAACCATCTTTGCTTTATTTTCAAAATATACATACAAATCAAAATAAAAAAAAACACCCTGCAATTCCTCATAGCACAAAATAAGTTTGTCACGTGAAGTCAAGATCAAGATGGATTACAAACAGCAGGCAATGCAATAAACACTGCATGTAAGATTAAAGTGATAGGCTAACATTGTGGAGTTTAAAAAATTGTCAAACTTTGATATCTGAGCAACATTGTAGTGTTCAAATGGATAAATAAACACCCTAGAATACAAAAGTTTGGAAAGTTATGCTGCCAAAGGCAAGGTATGCATGAATAAACAATTTCTCCTCCAGTGGATTATAAAATAGGCTAGATCTGCACACAGTAAGTATATGGAAGAAAATAGGCAGGTGAATCTGGTCAATTTGAATGCTTGTAGATTTTCCCCTGTTTAAAGCACTAAATCATCATTTTGAAATACATTTTTTTTCAGGACTTAATTGTTAGACCTTATCAAAGACACTTGGAGCATGGAGGATTATGTAGCTCACATTTTTTTTTTAATTGTGGTAAATGTTAGCCAATGGCTTTTACAAACAAAACATCTTAGTAAATAAATTTTGATATATGTTTTTTTTCTGTCTCAGCATAATGCTTTGTCTGTAAGGAATTTTCAACTCAGCAAATTTTTGTCCAGAGATTCATAATTTATTATTTTTATTTTTATTTGTTTTTCTCATTACGTATTTGAAGTTTATATAGCTCTTTAGAGAACTATACTTCAGCAGGTGTAAAAGGCAAAAAGTGCACAGTAAGTGCATGCCCCCCCCCCCCCACCCAAATCATAGTTTCACAATCTGTGACAAAATCATTTTCTACCAGACATTTCTGAAGATTTATCTATTATCAACAGCATAAATGGTCTGCAATGGCTGTCACAAATTTGGTGAGAAGAAATTATTCATTTGTGTGGCCCGCTATGGCTTCTGACTTTAGGTATTCAGCTACATGACCCAAGAGATATTGTCACTTGCAAAAACAATCATAACTTCCTTTGAAATATCATTGTGTCACTTGAAAAGAGCCATGGTTTCCCTTTCAGTGTTAAAATTATCAACATGTTTACTTTCAATTTTTTACCACCCCTCCCCACTGCCTATACAGTGTATCAATAAAAAGTATACACTTCGAAAAAAAATGTTTAAAAAAATCTCATGATTTTGAGATTATTTTTTTATATGAATATGTTACCTTGGACCTAAGCTACCTGGTGACACTGTTGGTATTGAAAGTATTTCACGCATGAGTGAGCACAGACCACTTTTGTCCACTGGGCCAAAAATGCAATTGCGCACAGAATTGCTTTCTAATAGTCAAAGTTTAATGTCTTGCAGACCGATGCTGCAGAAGATTTCAACTGATGTGCATAAGTATTGAATCCTCAGCATGCTCAGAGAAGAGCTAATATCAATTCTGTGACAAGAAAGACAAAAATGAAGCAATGATTCAGATACACCCCAATAAAAAGAAAGTGTCATGTTTGCAAGATGAACTGTGAATTGACCCCAAAAATGACATTTTCTCTTTCTTAGGATGGTGTATCTGAATCATTGCTTCATTTTTGTCTTTCTTGTCACAGAAATGACAGTAGCTCGGTTAGACAAAAGTGGTCTGTGCTCACTCATGCGTGGAATACTTTCAATACCAACAGTGTCATCAGATAGCTCAGATCCAAGGTAACGTATTCATATAAAAAAATAAATCTCAAAATCATGAAATTTTTATAGAATAAATTTTTTTTCGGAGTGTCTACTTTGTTTTTGATACACACTGTATAGTGCTTGTCCCCACCCCACCCACCCCTAGTATATTACAGCTCATAATGTTTCCACACTACATAATACATTGAAGAAAGAATGCAAATATTGACTCATCGTTCACTTTCCCTATTTAATATTTGTTTCTTTTTATTCCTTAGCAATTGGCGCCACACCAGACTCGTGTAACATGCACTTATGTAGTATTTAGTCACAATGCCGTAGACTAGCACTCCATGCTGGCATAATCAATAAACTCGGTTACACCACAGAATGGCACTCACATTTGATAGCAAATACAAAAATTAGCGTCTCATGTTGACCATTCCTCTCGTACCAACTCCAATGTTTAATCATCTATTTTCATACCACAATCCTTTGTGAATCTTTTGTTGGTAAGATTTATCATGTGATACCTACCCACAAGAATGTACAGGAATATCTCGCAATGTTATGATATAGGGCCTACTTGCCAAGAATAAAGGCAGAAGTAGTTGGTTTAATACACAACTTTGTGCAATAATGTGCTGGATTTCTTGCACACAGAGTGCAACATCAGTTAGCTAAGCCTGGCAAAGATGTCTTGCAACTTGTTTGTAATTCACATCCCTATCCTTTATAACAAATAGTGCATGCATTTTGTCATTGAATATACCATAAACAAATCTCTAAATTTAGAATTTCAACTCAGATCTACAAAACTGACAAAATGACAATGAAAACAAGTACACATTAATCTGTTGGTACACTTAAAGAAAAGAAAAAAACAACATGTTCAAATGATTTCATGAAAAATGCAAGAACATGATAACAACATAAGAATAAGTCAAAATAGGTACAAAACAATTTGCATAGGGATCATAGTTGAGTATTTAGGATGAAAGATGAGGTCATTGTGTCCCAGTTGCAGTTGCCACAGTTACACATCATATGACCTTTGGACTTTGACTAGCTACATTCATGATACATGTATGATAAATACATCAACCAAACCATAATGTTTTGGATTTGTACACAGCATTCCGAATTTACTTTTCGGGAGAATGATGAGTGTTTTACAGCCCCAACAATGATGGACCTACGTAGATTACATCTTTGATTTTGTTTGTGTTACCTTGAATCTCAAATCCTGATGAAAGCATAGATGAACAAACATGAAAATGTACTCAAAAGAATGCAATGATCTACTCTCATAAATTCTCGACCTCTGTCAGTTGAAAACTCCCCCAGCTCAATTTTGTTGTCAATATTTACAAACCCTGGTGAGTGTTTGGAAATATGCTTCCAAGCCTTACAGGGAGAGAATTTGGGTAAATTCTAGTCAATGTTCCTATTGAAATGATTTTATCTTAGAATGAGATTTATGATTGACCTCAAGTGACCTCAATCAAATGACAAATAAGAAATAATCTCCTGTGACAATCCACATTTACCTGCACGTATACTCGATTGTTACAATTGTTAAAATGAGTTTTGTACAGTTCAGCCCTACTGGCAAACGGAAGCAAGTGACAAAGGGCTTATTTCTTGTGACAAAAAATGAGCAATTCTCGTCCGTCATTTTCATTGACATCAAAGCAATATCGCTGCATTTTCACTTAAAGCCACTGGCTAACATTTACCACAGTTTAAAAAAAAATGTGAGCTACATAATCCTCTACGCTCCATGTGAAGCCTTAAAGCCCTAAAAAAATTGTATTTCAAAATGATGATTTAGTGCTTTAAAAAAGTGAAAATCTACAAGCATTCAAATTGACCGGATTCACCTGCCTATTTTCTCCCATAGACTTTTTGTGCAGATCCAGGCTATTTTATCATCCACCGGAGTAGAAATTGTTTATTCATGCATACCTCGCCATTGGCAGCATAACTTTCCAAACTTTTGAGTTCTACAGTGTTTATTTGTCCATTTGAACACTACTATGTAGCTCAGATATCAAAGTTTGACAATTTTTTAAACTCCACAATGTTAGCCTATCACTTTAAACATCTCTCAATAGAATATTCTCTTCCTATCCAAATTTTGCCCCGA
>JZLH01S0604966.1:64120-88935 GCA_001188425.1 Eucidaris tribuloides | reverse complement strand
AATTTCGTTTTCGTGTCATTTTTGACCATTTTCATTGAAGTTTTGGCGACTTTACACAGAGCGCCTCCATGTTATAAGCTATTATTTCCCTCTTAATTACACATTAGATATATTATTTCTTTGGAATTTGAAGCAATATCGACTGAGTAAGTGATGATTAGAAAAAAACAGAATACTCTTTATATCACTATGGTAGATACTGCGTATTTTCCATGGGGAAACGGGCATTGCTTCGATTTCCCAAAGTATGTACCACCTTTTTTTTTCCGGTTTTTTTCGCAAAATAAATTTAAAAAACAACAACAAACAATACAAAAGAATATCTTTGGGCCTGTGAAATAGGAATATTTATACTCCACAATTTGATAATAAAGGGATGACAAGAAATCAAATAGTTTCGAGCGGCTTTGAAAAAAACATAAAATGCTTAATATCTCAACTTGTGCAAAATGTAGATACTGCGTTTTTCCATGGGAGGGCAGTCATTTGGTTGTTGAGGTATTTTTAAGTCTTCCCAATCATGTCATTAACCTTTAACACTGGTTTTGAACTCATGCGTTTACCGTATTAAAATTCTAACACCGAAGTTTTTACTGTTTAAAGGTATAGGGAATCTCATTTGCAACCTTACAATAACACAACAAAACATTATTCATACACTCACGCTATTTACAATTTGCCTGTGAAATGTAAAGATAAAAAAAAATCTAGAGTTTGAAATTGCGAAAAAAACCAATAGTAGTGTAGTGTACGTTCTAGGGCACACTGTTCTAAATCTCACTGAGGCCAACAGGCTGATTACAATACTTGTGTAATACTAAACGATTATGCTGGCATGTGTCAGGCACGTACTGAAAAGAATACAAGGTCATCTACGTGTACTGCACTGCGGCAGTGTCCAAGGAGGTAAACAGGAACCTCCATGCACTGTGTGAAAATAGACTAGCACTGGCTGGTAGAATTTTTTGTCACTATAGTGACAAATATCGAATCGAAGTCACTAAAACTGCGTTTCTAGCTCCTACACTTTGCTGAAGACTCTTAACGTGATAGGCTAACATTGTGGAGCTTCAATTTAAAGATCATCAAACTTTGATATCTGAGCTACATAGTATTGTTCAAAATTAATGTAATAAATAAACACCCTAAAATATAAAAGTTTGGCAAGTAAAAATAGCCTAGGTGTACACACAGTAAGTCTATGGGAGGAAATGGGCAGGTGGATCAGGTCAACTTACGATTTTCACTTTATTAAAGCACTAAATAATCATTTTGAAATACAAATTTTTCAGGGCTTCATTTTTAGACCTTATCAAAGACACTGGTAGCATGGGGAATCATGTAGCTCAGATTTTTTTTTTAACTGTGATAAATGTTAGCCTTTGCCCGTGTGGTGAAATCCAGACCCACGAACATGTTGTCAATGAATGTAAAGTAACTGGTCCCCCTTGCCCACTGACAGATATTGACAACCCCCAACTAGTGACCTACCTGACTAACTGTCAATTTTGAAGTTGTAGTTGACATACGAAATAATAATCAGTCTGTATTTCGACAACTAAATGGAACCCTTTCCTTTGTTAAGATGTACATTAATGAAGATGACGACCTTCAAATAAGTTTCCATGATCAAAGTTTGTGTAATCTTTTCTCTCTGCTAGCTTTCGGGACTGAAATGGCTGCTGATATAACTGCTGCAGCGGAAGGGCCATTCAAAGAAATCCTCATATCCATTGTGACAGTGAGTCGATTGCATTTACGTTAATTAGATTGGTTGATTGCTTAATAAATGTTTGCTTAGCTGATTGATCGATTGATTGATTGATTGATTGATTGATTGATTGATTGATTGATTGATTGATTGATTGATTGATTGATTGATTGATTGATTGATGAATTCCTTGATTGTGTGTTTGGTTTTCGGTTGGTTGACTGATTGATTGATTGATTGATTGATTGATTGATTGATTGATTGATTGATTGATTGATTGATTGATTGATTCGTCGAAAGCTTATTTTCTAGTATATCTTTATTTACTTATTTACTTACTTATTTCTGTATTTATTTATTTATTTATTATTTATTTGTCTATTTATTTTTTTCATTTATAAACTAATTAATTATTTTATTTATTCATTGATTTTTTTATTTTATTTACATTCATCAATGTTTTCGAATACGCCGTAAAACGGTGACTCTATGGAAATAACTTTCTGTTTCAGCACGAGTTTGTAGAATGTTTACCTTTCATGTCATACTATTAATTAATTTTTCTTGATTTTATTTTACAGGGTAATCGCGACGACTCAGTGACACCCGACCAGTCATTCGTCGAGAAAGATGCCAAATTCTTTCAACTGGTGAGTCTTTGTCTGAAGTTGAAGTTAAAGTCAAAGTACCCTAACCCTACAACCTCACTTTAACCAACCAAAAACTGAATTCATTTTTGTAATCTACGCCTTTAAAAAGAATTAATATCCCTCAAAATAACATGGTTCTACCACGACGTGGCAGCAGCAGAAGCAGTAGTAGTAGAAGTAGAAGTAGTATAGTAGTAGTCGTAGCAGTAGTAGTAATAATGGTAGTACACTCATGCTCATAATTATGGAATATTTTAGAGACATTTTAGAACTTGCCATTTTTCCGTGAACGGTACATCTGGGATTAATATTTGCTCACCCCTGGTGAAACAAGTATAATATAAGTATTTTAGGAATGCTAAACATTTTGTAGCGTCCGACTCGACGCTAAAACCTGTGTTTCAAAATGGCGGTATTCAGAGTTGTTGTTGAGTCACGTGGTGGTTACGCGCGTTATTAGACGTGTAATAGACTATTCTGATGTTAATTTAATGATAATTGACACTTCATCAAAATTTATCAGTTTTTTGTGTTGTTTTTTTTATTACTTGAATTATACCTTTTTCATGATTTTTGGTCGATTTAAAAAAAAATGAATATATAATTGTAATTGCGCTAAAATGTATTTTAATTCTTACTTTAGTCATCTCATGAAATCCAAAAATTGCTTCACATACTGCGTTTTTGTGAAATAAACTCTTATCTTGAAAATTTTGGACGATATAGGAGAAAGAACTTAAGTATCAACAAAATATTCCATAATTATGAGCAGGAGTGTAAAAGTTTAGTAGTAGTAAGAGTAGTAGTTGTAGTAAAAGTAGTAATAGTGGTAGTAGTAGTGGTGGTGAGTGTAAAAGTTTAGTAGTAGTAAGAGTAGTAGTTGTAGTAAAAGTAGTAATAGTGGTAGTAGTAGTGGTGGTGGTAGTATTAATAGTAGCAGTATTAGTAGTAATAGTTGAAGTAGTAGTAGAAGTAGTAGTAGTAGTAGAAGTAGTAGTAGTAGTAGTAGTAGTAGTAGTAGTAGTAGTAGTAGTAGTAGTAGTAGTATTAGGCTAGTAGTAATGGTAGTAGTAGCAGTAGAAGTAGAAGTAGCCTAGTAGTAGTATTAGGCTAGTAGTAATGGTAGTAGTAGCAGTAGAAGTAGAAGTAGCAGTAGTAGTAGTAGTAGTAGTAGTAGTAGTAGTAGTAGTAGTAGTAGTAGTAGTAGTAGAAGTAGGCTAGTAGTAATAGTAGTAGTAGTCAGTAGAAGTAGTAGTAGCAGTAGTAGTAGTAGTAGTAGTAGTAGTAGTAGTAGTAGTAGTAGTAGTAGTAGTAGTAGTAGTAGTAGTACGGGTAGTAGTAGTAGTAGTAGTAGTAGTAGTAGTAGTAGTAGTAGTAGTAGTAGTAGTAGTAGTAGGCCCGGTAGTGGCAACAGTTAAAGTAGTTGCAATAGTGTGGAGAATCACCAGAATTGTAATATTAGTCGTGTTATTTACATGAGCGCATCACTTTTTTTTTTTACAGTCGCTCATTTTAGCTTCCTATCATGCCTATAGTATAACTCTTTCAGTCGCACAATTTGGCGTAGATGGGCCAAGAGCTTCTGTAGATTCAGATTCAATCATATTTATTGAATAATAATGTATTATCATTGTGATAAGTTCACCAAAATCCGCATTACGTCATAACGGTTTCCATCTCCCACCCCCTTCTTCCATATCGTGTATTTTTTACTCGAAATCAGTAAGTTCAATATAAGTTATTAAAGACACAGGCTAACATTGTGGAGCTTCAATTTAAAGATCATCTAACTTTGATGAATGAGCTAATTGATAGTGCTTAAACGGACAAATAAATATCCTAGAATGCAAAAGTTTGGAAAGTTATGGTGACGCTGACAAGATATGCATAAATGAACGTCACCAATGAATTGCCACTGTGGTCGAGTATAAAATAGCCTAGATCTGGACACGGTATTCTATGGGAGAAAATGGGTCAGGTGAATCCGGTCAACATGTTGAGTACTCGCAGATTTTTACTTTTATAAAGCACTATATAAAATCATTTTGAAATACATTTTTTGGGGGCTTCATGTTTAGAACTTATCAAAGACATTTGGAGGATTATGTATAAAAGATTTCGTTTTAAACTATGGACATTGTTAACTTGTGTCTTTAAGCAGTATTTCTGACCATTTTACTCATTTTCTCGCAGACTTCCCCTGATAAGTTTCAGCTACCTAACGATCAGGTTCAGGCGTTTTTCGGGAGGTCCAGCGTGGCTTTCCTGAGGGCTACCATCATGAGGACTGACCAGGTAAGGCTTTAACCCTTGACCCAGAAGGGGTTTAATTTCATTTTTTTTATCATTTTCATTTATTTATTCCATTATTCATTAAAAACAAGAACATATGTACAATTTGATATTTAAATGGAAGAAAAATGAAAATGAGAAACTAAAAGTAAAGCCCTATTGGGCCTTGTCAGATGTAGATCCCATAGAAAAGTAATATAATAACGACATAAACACAAATACAATAACAGTAACATCAACAAGTAGACATACGTAATACAATGTTTGTCTATTCTGGCTTCCAGACTTTTATTTATATTGATAAGGAAACAACTATCTTCTTTGACAAAGACTAGTGTCTTTATGTACCGTAAGGCAGAGTGAGTGAAAGTAGAAAAAGGCGGAGAGTGAGTTTACTCTGGGGGTAGAAAAACTTGCATGACCATGAACCGAGACTAATAGTTGTCTTGACCTTGCCTTCCACTATATTACAATTATAATTACAATTTTTTAGCCAATTACAATTATAATTATAATTACGTTATCTTTTAACACGCGAGATGTTGCATACATGAAATTATCCAGCTTTAGTGAAAAATATCTCTCAACGACATTTCTCTGCTTCATTTTTTTTTATTCTAGGCATGGTTTTTATCCATTTAAGTCACTTTTATGGAAACACGTTTGATAAATATACTGTACCATACTTCAAAATACATGATAACAAAGCGTTGTGTTAAATCTGGTAGTTAGACATGTAATTCAAAATCACTTGGGCCAATTACACCCTAATTTCAATTGAATTGAATGTTTATTTCATTTTTTCATATACAAACTTTATATTTGTAGTAATTTAACATACAACAACATTATTCAAAAGTGGATTAGTTAGAATTAAAGGCAGTGCGTCACTTTTGCATGCCTAAAATTAAGTACATATGGAAGAAAATACCATTTAAGAACGATTAACAAAGATTAGAAACAAACGCGGTTTTAGTTGCATTATAGTGACCGTTAGACTTTGATTTGATTTATTATCTTGTAGAAAAAAAAATCCTAGCATAGAACACACACTAATGTGGCAGTTGGTTTAGGGGGCATTTTTCAATTTCTAGGTAATTATTGATCTCCAGACTTCCCAGACATCGTTGTGTGCCTATGCAAAGGCCGCTAATATAATACATGATAAGTACAGTTCATGACCTTTACATAGGCACACGACAACATAACATAAACAGCCAAAGGGCAGGAGTGACCTTGTTTTGTACTGGGGAAGGGGTGCAAAGGAGATTCCTCGACTTTAACCCTTTAGGTGCTAACGGTGCACGTGTTCGCCCACAGATAACCTCAATGACGTACCGTACTATTGGCGAACCGGTTCACTGGGAAGTAATACCATATATTTTAACTTGAATGATAAACATCACTGATATTCCTACCAATGATATTTCTCGTAAAATGAAAACACATAGACCCATCTTAACCCCTTGGGCTCGATGCTATACGGCACTGTTGTTCATTGACAGACGACATGATTTTCACTTGGTTGACTATGAAGGGCATATAGACCAATGTTTTCTTATGAAATTTTTCATAGAATATTTATTCTGTCACTGTATACTGATGAAAATGTGTAATTTTTGGCACAGACGCTTTAGGCAATAAAACTGTACCGTTTATCCAGTGTTTGGTTGAATTTTATGTCATATTTTCTGGGCTTCTTTAGAAGCCCGTCGTCCCTGAGTGTGCAATGTTACGGGCTTCTGTAGAAGCCCGTCGTCCCCAAGGGGTTAAGGAGTAAACATGTTTTTTGTCTGCCTATCATTTGAGGTTTTACAAGAAATCGTACATTTTTTGGAAGGTTATACGTATAAGTACACAAGAATCCTGTCTCCGGTTAAAACATAATATATTTTTGCCCAGCACCCAAAGTGTTTAATAACTAATTTACAGAAGTGTGAATTACCCATTCCTACTGATGATGCTGTTTCTGGTGCTGATCTGTTACTATACTACAGCTCTTGAAATCCGATAACAAGACGTTCGAGGATCACATCCAATCGAGCAAGATGGACGCCTGCCAAAAGACTGGCTTTCTGGTTATGGGTAAGTGGCGCTGTTCTTATTCAAGAGATTCGACAGGCTTATTACTATTCATGAGCTTGGAAATCTCGTTCGGCCGATGATGTATGGCTTATTTATATTCACACCTTGAACAACTTGGTTACATACAATAACATCACAAAATTATCAATGTTCATCACCGAATCACAGCTAGCTCTGTGGGTAGAGAGGCAGTCTTCATGTTTAATTAAAGATTTTTGGTTCGAATCTTGTTGGAGGCAATATTTTCAAGAATGTTTTTTTATCATCATTTTTTTTATTAGATTGGAGATGAGGTTTATTACGTCAAACGAAACTTAGAAAATAAAGTCAGCTAGTGAGATTTCCAAGCTCATGAATATTAGTGAGCCTGCCAAATCTACGCCAATATAGTCTCACCCATTCAAGACATCCCCCCTAAAATAAAAAAGTCAAACTGTGATATCTGAGCTAAATAGTGGTGCTGAAAATGGACAAATAAACACTCTAGAATACATGGGTTTGGAAAGTTATGCTGCCACTGGCAAGATATGTATGAATAAACGTCACCCTTGAATTTCCACTGCGGTGGAGTATAAAGTAGCCTAGCTCTGCACACAGTAAGTCTTTGGGAGGAAATGGGCAAGGTGAATCTGGTCAACCTGAGTATTCATAGATTTTCACTTTTTTAAAACACTAAATAATCGTTTTAATTTACAGGGGTTTTTTCAGGGCTTTATTTTCATTTCTTATCAAAGACAGTTACAGAATGGAGGATTAGCTCATAAAGCTGTGCTCATTGTTATCCTGTGGCTTTAACCCATTCAATACTAGGACCACATATTTTTGGTTTGCCTTTTTATTTTGGAACGTGGCTGTATATACTCCCAACTTATACGTATGCTAATGTAGAGAATAATATCAGCTAATCAATTAACCGGGTGCTACAATTTCATAATGAATATTCATTTTGTTATGAATATTTAAGTGAGATTTAATTGGAATATTCATATCCCATTCATAAACTTATTAAGTTGGCAACAGCTTTTGTTCTGATGAGGCTTTTGTTTGTTCCACTTTGTTAGTTGGTGATGTATTGAACTAATTGAGAAGCATATTTTACAGACCTGTTTTTCTTTTTTATGTCGTTTAAAAGTGAAAGTTATCTAATCAAAAATTATTTTTAGTCTTAACCCCTTGGGGACGACGGGCTTGTACAGAAGCCCAGTACATTGCACACTCAGAGACGACGGGCTTCCACAGAAGCCCAGAAAACATGATAAACTTTTCAGTGAAACTTACGATAAACACTAAGGTTATTTTGCCTACCAATGCATTTGTCTCATAAAGTACACCTTCCGCCCCAGTATAGATAAAGAAAATAAATATGTTGTGTGGACTTTTTTTGAGAAAACGGAAATTTATAATTATTTTTTTCAGTTCGCAGACAAACCAGGCAGAGCGGCGATGAACGGACGCGTACGCGTGCGTTTGTCGCGTGATCAGAACACTGACTTCGCTTTACGCTATACACGCTTGTTTTTTTTCGCGATAGATTTCAACTTGACGTTATGAAACTCATTGATGAATAAATAAGTGGATAATGATCAGGAATAATAAATTTGAAAGAAAATATGATGAATATAGGTCTAAAAATTATTTATCCATATAGTTTAGTAGAAATGCAATCAGTTTATTACACCCATAAAGTTGTCGGTTTGAATTGTGATTTTGAGTTGCGTTGATTTTCAGCACCTTAGTCTACAGATAACCAGTTATAGGCAAGAAGCGTGCATCATATAGGATAGTAGTTCACTTGGCAAATTTCTTTAGATTTCAGTTTCGCTTTAATCGGCAATATAAAGAAATTACGCGTGGGTAGAGTAAAAGGGCCATTCACAATGCTTGCTTTTATTCTCCCCTTTATACAAGCGTCCGAAGTTGCGGCGGCAAACTTGAAAGTGGCTGGTATCTCTTTGAGGCGTAATCTGCGTCCCGGTTTCTTCACACTGAATGAATGCCATTTGTTGTACAGGACCTTAGCGAGGGAACAATCGCTAAAATGTGTGAATGATCCTTAGTAAAGTAACGTACACAAAACTGAATAGAGAAGGCACCTACTATAACTAGTTTTTCTGGATTATTTCGTAAATCGATAGAAATCTTTTCAATATGCAATGGAAATGCGTAGCCTAATCCCAAACAATATTGAAACTACGCCTGTAGTTCAAAATAGTAGGGCCTATTTTACTTGATTCTATTAAGTTTTGCGAGAATCTTGTATGACAGCTAGATTTGTTTTTAGAGTTTAGGATATCCCACCTATCTACTCCATGTTAGTTACTGAAGATAACTAATTTTTCTAACAAAAAAAACTACGTTCTCCTATGCAAAATGTGTTAGTACATCTGATTTCCATCAGAGATATACTAATTTGTGTTGAGACAGGTTGGCAGCTATGCAAATGTTTACGTGTATAGCTCCTAGGCCGTATATAAATTTCGTTTTGGGGTAATGAAATTTCCCTGTTAACCAGCAATAATTATTGTCCAAGTTTATCGGAAGTTCATGCAATTTACATTCCCAAACCCGTTACGGGATGATCCAGAAGTGGAACCTCACCGCTCATACAGACATGCACATACGCTTTGCAGTATTTTTTGTCATGCCGAAGGACGTTTCTGATTTCAAGTATACGTTTTGTTGTAGTCATGTTTATTTGTTGTTGTTGTTTTTTTTTTGGCGTAGCGAACTCACCACGGGAAGTTTTTATACAGCACACTATATATTTATGGTGAAGGTAGGAATAACACGAGAGATTTTTCACTTGAACAAATGAAAGGCACGAACAATTTTTGACATTCACGAAGACGGCAAACAAAACCACATGCAGGTACACTGTGCAGAAATAAGATACATGTACATGTACTAGTATATTTTATCCAGTTTAGAAAATATCTGTGTAAGATGAAATCGAGGTTATTGGTTGAAACTTCACCACTTCTGGGTTGAACAGCAATGCCAGTTGTTGAATGTGAAAACAGCGTCCGTGCGCGCGCACATGGTTTACGCATTTTGCATAGAGAATGTACAGTATATATACTCTACCTTCAGTGTGAAAAACAATGTACATTTTTGTTTTGAAAATTTTAGAATTTTTCGGCCGTTTTGTGCAATGAAAATCACACTAATGGAAAGAAGAAAGATTGTACTTTCTTAGCTACATTGACATGTTTTCGTGAAACTGTCTCGGTAAAGAGATATAAAGGCTCAAACTCAGCAGTGCCGTATGATTTCCCTACACGGTCAACCAAGTGAAAATCGAGTCGTCTCTCATGGGTTACTACCGTCGCGTAGCGTCGAGCCCAAAGGGTTAAATTTCACAGGAAAAATAAAATCTTGAAAATTTCACCAATAAATAATTAATTAGCTTAATGTTTGACACATCATTCAATACCTTTTATATGTAATCGACTATTCCAGTTTATTGCCAATTTGATGAGAAAGCACATTTGTAGTGATTATTTTACTCTTGACAGGCTGTAGTATTGAATGAGTTAAAGGGCACCAGTGACATGATTGTGGTAGTCAAAATGTCTCAAGAACAAACTAAGTTGAAACGTATGTTAATATATACACTGACTTAAGTGTATATTCAGGCTGGAAGGATTTGGTTTGAATGTGTTTAATCGAGGAGAAACAATTGCCTTGATATACCACCATTGAAATAATCACTAGCCCTGATAGAAATTGATCCCATAGAAAGCCAACGTCTTCATAGAGCTCCATCTTTCCTCAGTACGCTGCTTCTTCATGAGTGCTTTATAAGCTTGAACAAAAATTTTCTATTTTAACCCTTTTTTAATACGAATCATTACTTAAAACTTTTCAAACTTACAACCCAAAATTTAAAATTCAATCTTATCTCCATCTTTTCATCGTTTAATGTGTGAGAGTAGAAAATATTTCCAACATATGCCTTTCAAATTTGTTTCCAATCCTCTATACCACTTTTTACCCGCGCCCAACAACCTTCAATAAACTTTCCCTAAGGATCATTCCTACCAAGTTTGGTCTAAATCCAATCATTGGTCATATGTCGATCTCTTCCAGCCAAGTGCGTATGCCAGCCCATCGAATACTACGCCAAGTGTCTGTATGACTCCATGAAGGGGCTGGGGACAGCTGATGATAAACTCATCCGCATCATTGTCAGCCGATCCGAGGTATGTGTTAGCGCTGTGTGAGGTACACTTACGTCATTGAAACATTCAAAAAGACTTCCAATAAACAATTCATTTTTTGAATGAATAAGGCATGAAACTTTAAAAAAAAATGTGTATCAACAAAATGAAAACTTATTCACGAAGTCACTAAGCCGAGTTATCTATAAACCGTTTCTTTCTTGTAAGCTCCCTTTACTTACAAAATTGTTTCCTACTGCAGGCACTCAAGATTCATCCTGGTGTTTATATTTTTTCCACTATAGACTGATTTTATTTTTCAAAGAGTTATATCTTTTATATTCCTTTTTTTTACAGATCGATCTAGCCAACATCAAGACTGTCTTCAAGCAGAATTACAAAGTGACGCTGGCTGACATGGTTACTGGCGACACGAGCGGCGACTACATGCGCATTTTGCTCGAGATTATCGGCAAATAAAACGACTGGCCGCGTGAGGCTAAATCGTGCTGAATTGACGAGTAAATGGTTGTAGTATAGTTCCGTAATTTTACACGATCCGTTCGTATTTATAACGTTTATTACACCATTCACCAAGTATAATTGTAGGACTCGATATTTTAGATATTAGTATTCAGAATTATAGTTTCAGATGTATTTAACTTACGTTAAGCTTGTTCTAGGCTGTTATCTCTAAATCTACGTACATGCGTAAACTCAATCTAGCTTATACTACCCCACTAAGTCATAATTTGCATTATTTTTGTTTAAATTTAGCAGCCTGTAATAGCTTACGACTAGTATGTCGTGCTTTGAACGATGTGTAATCTAGTTTTCTGATACTAATAATCCATCGCGTGTTCAGCCACCAAATCCTACACACATGTCGACAGAATACATACGCGTATGTACGTACAGGTAGGTATGTACGGTATACAAACATCAAAACATTACACACACGCACAAACTCAGACACGCGTCTCTATACCTCTTTCTTTATTCAATATGAAAATATCGATACAGCAGTCTTTCCCTGAAATGAATATATTGGATTAGTTTGATAGATGTTAGTTAATTCATTAATGTATTTTTTTCTTGTGTTATATAATTTTCTTCTTTATACGTGTACAAAACAAAGATAAATTAAAAACATCGTTACTTACTTGTGATAAGATTTTCTGACTTAAATGAGTCTAAAGTACTTGGTATTCCTTATTTCTGTCATTCAACCAAACATTTGGGGACACGATATAGTGTAGATTTTAGAGTATACGCCGGTAACAAAATGTGATTAATTAACAAGTTTAATTATAAATATAATGAACTCTTCAGTTTTCCAGGAAATTTGTAAATTTGAAAGTTAGATTTTAGATCGGGATAAGACTTGAAGTTATTGTCTAAAAACGTGAGTTTAATACAATATTGTAGTTTATAGATTGGTTGCATTTTCAGCATTACTGATGTCTTCCTTTATAACGTGTAATCAATTAAAGTCTTACTTATCTCGTCGATGACATCTTACATGTCGCAATGTTTTAAGAATCGAATAAATTGGAATACTTTCATCTTACCCTGAAGTGGGGTTAAATGCCTGTTATGGTGTTAGGTTACCAATATATAATTATATTTTGTATACATTCTAAATATAATGAAGTAAAAATTACTCGGATGAGGGTCTGTTCTATGTTGGAGTCACCCGGAAACGGTGTTTTTGACCCGGAAAGTGATCACGTCTTACTAGGTCTGGGTCAAATCTGACCTTGGTCTGTAGGTTTTGACACCAACCGACCCATTTCCGAATCAATCTAATTTTTGGGTTGTTTTTGTGTAGGGCCAAGTATGTGATTAAAATTATTTAATTTACTGTAAATGAAGGAAAGTATACGCTAGTGGGAACAGTGTTTGAATTTTACGGAATTCTGAAATGCGGCTTGTTTCTTGTAACATATTAAATGCATGCTTTTAAGCGCGACTTGTTGCAAAAAAAAGTTTAAAAGGTTCCCACCTAACAAAACAGTTTTCACGATAAATTTTACGTGTGACAAAATAACACTGAGCATTTCAGGTTGCTTGTAAAAAAAAAAACAAATACCACACTAATGTTTACATCACAATGCTCATCTAATCAGAAAAAAAGTTGAGAAAAACAGCAAGTAAACTTTTGTCGTGAAAAGAATTAAGAATTTCTCGATTCTTTGGGACATATCTCATTACTGACATTCCAAACTGAGTAATCCATCGGGAAATTTGACAAACTATCCTGAATACAATTTGAATATTGGGAGAAATGCAATAACAATTATGTATATTGTATTGTTATTTCTGAATAAAGTTGCTCTGATTTTTCCGACACTTCGTGATATACACGTGTAGTATTCCGATTGCTAGTGGTACGTGCGAACTAGAAATCTTCGTGCACCTAGCACAAGGTCGTTAGCATTATGCTCTAAGCGGAAGGGCGCTAACAGTGTAGTACGTCCCAGAAAAAATGGAACTCTAAAACAAAGGCTTATTGTGCGGAAGCAATGGGGTGTATGATTATATAAACAAATTAAAATCAAACTTTTCTTTGTGCTCTTTCAAATGATAAATTAAGCAAGCTTATTTATTCTTGGATCTCCGAGTACCATGACTTCAAACAATTTATGTCAAAAACCATTTGCTACACTTAATGGCTTTGACACTGTGCACATCGTGAAAAAAAAAAGATGGGCAGGTGATGTACACAGTTTCAAAGCCATAGAGTGTAGCAAATGTTTTGTGACATTAAATCTTGTACTCAGAGATGCATGAATGAATAAGTTTGCTTAATGTATCATTTGAAAGAGCATAAGTGAAAGTTTATTTTGAACATGTTTTTTCAATCATTTGCCTCATTGCTTTCGCACAATAAACCTTTGATGTAGGGTTCTGTGGGTTTTTGTTGGGGGGGGAGGGGATGCACTGTATATTGCCTCTAATTTGAAAACCATCGGCTAATTTGATATTTGCACTTAGCAAACTGACAGGATGTCCTGAAAAGATAAAAATGCTTGCGTTTCATGTGAAATGAGCCAATGGTTTTCAAGTAAGAGACAGTTTACTGTAAACGCCATGTTGCTTGGAGCACATGCTAACGCCCTTTTGCCAACGGCACGTGGAAGTCTTTGGTAGATGGGAAGATAGTGGGCTGGCAGGTTCTGGCCAATTACCCCCTGGGGGCAATTACCACTGGGACAAATTCTCCCCTTCCCCTTCTGCACGATGACCCCCCCCCCCGGACAACCATCTCCCTAAAATTTTCCTGGGTGGTTAGCTGTCCGGACGTTACCCGGGTTATTGTTCAAGGGTTACACACTTATTTCTTGGGGAGCCAAATTTGACTTGGAATGGAGTCAGCTGGGAGCCTACTCCATTCCGAGTTACAGTGATTCGGATTTCCGAGCTACTTTTACTCAAATTGATTCGATTATGCGTTGACGCTACACTATTACGAGTCAGTTTAAAGGCATTGGATCTCATTTGCAAACATCCCCGCAGACCAGGAAAACATAATCCATGCCCTTAGCTTAATGATGAAGGGCATGTCTGTGAAATGTAGGGGTCAGTAATTACCTAGAATATGAAAAATGCGAAAGAAAAACAATAGCCGTTTATTGTACGTTCTATAGGAATTTTTTCTCACGAAAAAAAAAATCAAATCGGAGTTAAACTGAGTTTCCAGCTCCTATATTTTGCTGAAGGTTCCCAGATGGCATTTTCCTCTAAATGCCATTGTATTTACACAATGTTAATTTTTAGGCATGTAAAAGAGATGCCCTGCCTTTAATTCGGAAATTCGAGTCACTTTAACTCGGAAAATAGCAGGCATCCAGTTAACTCCTTTCCGCGTGAAATTCAAATCCACAGAAATGAGAGTGTATTTATCCGGGTAGTAGATGTTCATGCGGTAGTGGTGGTGGTGGTGGTTGGGGGGGGGGGCTGTTCGGGGAGCTGCCTGGGGTATTTGTCCTACGGTTATCATTTTAATACGGATTATTTGTTCTATTGGTCTATGACGATAGTTTTCCCGGAAAGGGTAAGGCTTAATTGTCCCAGGGGTGATTGCTCTAAGCGGTAGGTTATAGGAGGATAATCATCCGAGGGAGGGGGTGGGGTAATTGTTGGGAGATAGTTGTCCAATGCTGGGTAGTTGTCCTAAAACAGATTTGTCGTTGGTGATAGTGATGATTGCCATAGTAATGAGTAATTTTGTGAGTAAATGATTGAGTGAGGAAGGGAGTGAATGGGTGATTGGGTGAGTGTGTGTGTGTGTGTGTGTGTGTGTGTGTGTGTGTGTGTGTGTGTGTGTGTGTGTGTGTGTGTGTGTGTGTGTGTGTGTGTGTGTGTGTGTGTGTGTGTGTGTGTGGTGTGTGTGTGTGGGTGTGTGTGTGTGTCTGTCTGTGTGTGTGTCTGTGTGTGTCTGTGTGTGTGTATATATGTGTGTGTGTGTCTGTATGTCTGTCTGTGTGTCTGTCTGTCTGCCTTTTGCGTTTGTGTGTGTTTGAGTGAGTGAGAGAGTGAGTGAGAGGTGAGTAAGAGTGAGTGAGTGGGTGAGAGTGAGTGAGTGATTGAGTTTCCATAGTTGCGCCTCAAGCAGCGCCTCATAAGACAGACAGTATAACACAACCCTCTCTTCGAAGCTTATAACAGGGACATTCTAGACTTTCTTATAATTCAGTAACGAAAACGATATTAATCGATCTCCGCAGGCCGTAGCGGGCGGAGGTCTCAATAAAACAGAAATGTAACTGTGAAATAGTAGGATCCCTGTCTAGTCAGCACGATATTTCTATCATTTTAAACATTTTTGGCGACCCAATTTCCTGCTTAGGTATTGGGCCATATGCATAATAAATAGCAATTGGTCTCTTTCTTGAATCTATACAGTGCGTCCCAGAAGCGCGTCGAAAAATTGACAAGTTTGTACGTTTATATGTATTTTTATGCCATGTTTAATGGTTTTATATTGCTTTCCAATGCTTTCTAAAACATATATTTGCATTGCATATTATGAATTTTTCAAATTGTCAAAATTATTGGGGGCAAATTGATATGTTTGCCATTAATATTTTTATTGGGGGGGGGGGGGGCGATTGCCCCTCTGCCCCCACAGGATCGACGCCTCTGATCACATGCGTAAGTGTTAGTCAAATTCCTCTGTATCTAAAAGAAAAAACCGAGGGTGTAGTCCTCTAGAACACTAGGGGTATTAAGTTTAGCACATAATTATGTTATTTTACCGTTTTGGGGGTTCGTTAGTGTTAAGGCCAAATTTCCAGGTGTAATTCTAACACCAAAGAGTGTGATCCTCTACGGACACTAGGGGTGTTAATCTCAACACGGCCTTTCTTGCAGTGGCGTCATCTTGGCAGTGGCGTCTTCTGGACAGGTTCTGTGAATGGACAAAGGATACATGAAGTGGTCAGTGGCAATGAAACGGGCCGAGGGAGGGCTAGGGCTTATCTAGAGGGGGTGGGGGACGGGGCACATACACTGGGCACCACCTTCAGGGGAGCGCACACGGCAAAAGTAAAGAGAAACACACTGGGAAGTTTAATCTCACGCGGGGAAATTCAAAGAAGCCCCACCCCCCGTCAAGAGTTGGACTCAAGGGGGCGCTATGTCAGTGCTTTCCCACAGATATACTAGGATCCTAGTATACTGTACACCCAGAAATTTTCGCGAGCATTGAACTTTCGCGAATTTCGCGAGGAGTCAAGATTCGCGAAAGTAAAATGCACGCGAAAGCTTGTGTCTACACATCTGTTTGAATTCCAATACCAATACAAGACCATGTACAGTACACGTCAAATGACTCGAGGTAATAGTGCACGGTACCGGGCACGAGTTACGACAGTCGCAATACACTTCTAGTATTTGTTAAAAAGGTGTTTCAGAGGCATTAAAACCAATTAATTTCTGTAAATTGTGATCATATAGTAAAGCAGCCAAACACTTCTTCCTAGCAATTTTGCTATGTTTTATTGTTTTCTTGGTCTGTGACTTGCGCAAGATTCATGCACGCGAAATGACCATCGGCTCCTTTTCGCGAAAGTTTCATGTCGCGAAAGTTGAGTGTTCTGTGTGCTTTCCCCGGCACTGGTTTTCTCCAAGCGCAGTTTGACTAAATACGCCACTGGCTGCATATAGTCTGCTCGTGTACGCTTGAACCAGTTATACGTCATGTATACCAATCCCTCAAACGAAAAAAAAAAGGCGTCACTTTCTTTTGGTGTTCTTATTTTTTCTCTCTCCCTCTCTTGTAAGTCCTTCCAGTACCGGTTCTATTCAGTGCACGTAAGCGAAAGCATCGACAACATTAACGGTTGATCGCCCCCAAAGAAAGCGCAAAGGCCGCTGGTATTCATTGTGTAACAACACAGACCTGAACGTAGTCTCGGTCCCGGACCCTGCGACTTTTTCTCCCTCCGAGTAGTAGTACATACCACCTGCGACGGCAAAGCAGTTGACTGAGGATAACAGTTTCCTTATCAATGCAGGGTGGATTAATCTAAACGTCTGGAAGCCAGACTAACCTGAACAATAAAGCGGCACTTCGTCTGTGCTTAGAAAACAAATACATTTTGCATTATGATTCAGCTATCGGTATTTCAGTATTGACGTACAGGCGTATTTTCAGAGATGTTAGCAATGCTGCCGTGTGAATAACGTTAAGAACAGTCTCCTTGCTAATAATCAGCCGCGACGAGGAATCCTTTCGACCGATCCGGACGGTATGTGTTTGCAATTTTATCGGTAATATAGACCGTTATCATGGGCAATAGTTAGTACAAAAACGTAGTAGTGTGGTAGTATATTTTATGCAGACTCTAGTAGATTTACGAGACATGATCATCTTGTATCTTTAGTGAACTTGGTTGGTCTAAATAAGAAACCGATGGTTGTTCATTCATTAATGTTCTTTTATTATAACATATTGCAACGTTTAACTGCACACCAATACTGATACATGTAATACTTGTTAATACGATTACCAGAGCAATATATTATAGGCCTATACAGTCTACGCTTATACACCTGTTCACTATAATCATGGTACCGGTATATACACTATACCAATGGTCATTTTGGCTTGAACCAGTACATAGTGGCACGCCTATATGACATATTGTTGACATAATTACAGACGAAGAAATTACTTAAAGGCAGTGGATCTCATTTGCAAACATCCCTGCCGCGGCAGACCAGGAAAAGATAACCCATGCCCTTAGGCTATTGATGAAGGGCATGTCTGTGAAATCTGGAGGTCAATAATTACCTAAAGTTTGAAAAATGCGAAAGAAAAGCAATAGCCGTTTAGTGTACGTTCTATGGTAGGAATATTTCTCTCGCGAGAAAAAAATCAAATCAGAGTCTAACGGTCACTATAATTCAACTAAAACTGAGTTTCTAGCTCCTATATTTTGCTAAAGGTTCCCAGATGGCATGCTATTGTATTTACACAATGTCAATTTTAGGCATGCAAAAGAGATGCCCTGTCTTTAATACATGACGTGAATCGGTTTACATCACTGCATAAAGCAAATTATTTGTTTAACGGTTTGAATACAAATGCTAATGATTCTCCTGGTTTCATGGACGGCAATATTCTATAATATAACAGAAAGTATGCATTTATCGAAGGTAAAAACAAGCATCAATTATATTCAATCGGTCAACGCATTCATGTTTTTTTTCATGGTCATTGTTTATGTTTTCCTTTATTACATGTATCTGTCAAGATTCCAACAGACATTAAACACGTTATACATGTTATACGAGGTTTGTGGAAAGATATCTTGCAAAAGAAACAGATGGAGCAGTCTATTGCATGCGGTCTGTACGATGTTTGCCTAACTGGGCTGACCTGCCATTGTCAATAGAGTTTGACAAAACAAACAAATGACTTACAATATCGGCAATAATTATTGAATGCTTTATTGAGATTTGTGGGCAGGGCGACCTGAAAATAGAAGATGTCTTTGAATTGTGAATACGTGTTTGAAACCATGATTTAAATCAACAACGGATTTATTTGATTTAAATTGCTGACCTTGTTTTAATCGCCAAAAGTGAAATATGTGTGTATTATTTCGGGCACGATCTTGCCTGTTGTGTTTACAATAAATGTTTGTTCTACATGTATAGGCCTATTTCCCAACTTAATAATGGTACAAATTTAATGTTCTGCGTTGAATATATTTCTCTTTATTTCGACCTGCGATTTTCTATGTACATTTCACATGTGTATTGAATGATACTCCAGTTATTATTATTTTTGTAGCTTTGAGGTATACCAACCACAAATTACATATTGTGAATATAGATTTGTAAACATCTATGGATATTTCCCAGAAATTCTCACTACATGTACAATTGGCTAATCATCGAAGAGTAAGGCCTATATGAAATTCGATGCACATTTTGCTCATCATGCTGTTCACTTTGACTTATTGATTGCACATTTCGATTAAAACATCTAACAATGAGGATAGATCAATTCGCTATACTTTTTGAACTAATGTTTCCTTGTTTTTAACACACATCAGTTTATTTCACAAAGAAACAAAGTTTTTTCACCTTTTGAGATATGAATAGGGCCTCTTGATTGTTACTTTGAAGGTCATGTTCAAAAGGTCAAAATGATGATGTTAAATCACGTAACACCATCCCCCGGAAATCCAATGTATGACATGATCAAGTGTCGTATCGAGTTAGGGGTGTTTGCTCATAAAATACAAATTTCAATTAACAGTTACACAATTCTGTTCTCTGAAAGCCATTTGGAAGATAACGTCTGAATAAAAAAAAGTATACACATCATATCACGTTATAACACATTACAAAATAAAGAATATGAAGATCATTATCATCATCATCATCATCATCATCATCATCATCATCATCATCATCATCATCATCATCATCATCATCATTATTATTATTATTATTATTATTATTATTATTATTACTGCACAACTATAATTGTATTAACTACACGCATTTTTTTCTTAAAACACCATAATAAGGCAATTGACATATAGCTATACTTCCCCCTCCCCCCGTGACAAAAGGGCATAACTGACATTTTTTGTTTTTAGAATGAGTTATATAGTGAAGGGGACTCAGTACATTATGTTAAACATGCAGAACAAAATATATATATATATATTAATTAGAAGTGTCTCTTTCTTTCATAATCTGCTTGTTAAAAGGACACTGAATACGGCGTTAAGGCTTTGAACAAAATACCCTTTTCTCAATATTTCCAAAACACCATAATGTCAGTTATGCCCTTTTGTCACGGGGGAGGGGGCAGTATAGATGTGGGTGGTTTGATCTAGTGCTTGGCTGCATGCTGTCACAACGAAAAGTACGATGAACTACTCCACTCTAAAGTTTGGGGAATTGAAAGACAAATTGGATCAAACTGGGACGAAGCTTATTTTAATCTCATTTACACGATACAACTCATAAACATTTTTAATTTATATTGGTGTTTTACCATTACGTGAAAGGATTTGTTTTGCACAGTTCTAATAAATATGGAAGCGGTGGTGTATTGTATGGCAAGGGCGTAGGCTGGTTTGGGCATGGGGAGGTGCACATCTTGGGGAGGTGGAATGGGGAAGTGCACATCTTAGGGAGGTGGAACTAATTAGTTGAGAAAATCAGGCGTTGAAAGCAGATAAGGTGGTGCAAATTTCTTTTTGCTTGCCAGGAGCGGAACTCCTATGGCTCTGGCGGGGGGGGGGGGGGTGCACGTGCACCCAGTGCACCCCCAACCTACGCCCTTGCATGGTGTTTTTGTGACACAAATGCCGTAAAAATTGGCTTCCTGTCATAAAAGGTTGACTCGCGTTCTGATGGGCGTGTCCCACCACATCGCTGTTAGAGGAAAATTCGTTGGTTCTCTCATTCAAGGGTTCGCTCCTATACGAATTGTTTAATGACCCGTGACAGTTTGCCTTTAACGTGTCGGGCCGTTTTGAACAATGCCACATTGGGCAACTTTTGGAGTTCAGCTCCCAACCTTGACCAGCTGCAACCCTTTACATAATCAAAAGCGTTGAATAAAAACATTGTAAATAAATGTACACATTTTCTAATGATGTAATTTTGATTTTAATATTTATAAGATTTCAGATGTTTGAATGGATTTTAGTGTAAAAATATACAGGGTAGTAGATGAAAAAAAAAAAAACCAAAACAATATTTTTCCCACTCACACACAAAATCTCAAATTCGTAGGAAAATATTCAATGCTAATCTGAAGGTTTCGTGAGTGATATTCTAACGGCTGTGTTTGTGCTATAGCCTATCAAAAATGAAAAAAAAAACTATATTATTGTTATTAGTTTTGAATGATTGACAGTTATTCAGTGGGTACAATCTGTGGCCAAACATTGCACCCACGACATGTTTAAGATAAGATTGAGTACTTGCAGGACAAAATAATTTCAATATCAACTGTTGTCAAACTTGTGAACAGATGGTATTCTGAAAATGTCACTTTAGTAGTGGAGAGAGTAGTTGAAAACTACAGATCACTTCGTTTTTGACAAATCCTTACATAAATCCCCACTGCTGACAAAGTACTAACACAGAAATCAATATGTGGGACAATGCTAATTGTGACATTGCAACTGAGGATTACTTGGATGGAACTTCACCTGTTTAAATTGCCAATCCTATGATATGAATTAGTCCCGCTATGAACTATGAACTTCATGAAATATTAAAATGGGAATCCTTAAATACGAGACGAAAAAAAAACCACATAAATTCTATGGTGTTTAAGTGTTTAAACAATCTTACTGCCCCTTATCTAAAAGATTCCTTTAAGTTCCTATCACATAATTATTCACTCCGTTCAAATGGAAAACGTTTATTACCGAAACCAAGAACAGAATATTGTCGGAAAATGTTTGCATACAGGGGGGCTTCAAACTTTAATGATCTACCACCCGAGTCCAAATCGTGCTTAAATATTATGGCTTTCAACAGATCACTTAACGAAGTTATACCGAAATATACATAATACGTGTATATCCAGAAGTTATATAGTAGGCCTAATCACGTATTGATGTTTCTACATATACCTCTTAAAGTATTTAGTTTGGGTTTGTGTGTCGGGGTTGGGGTTCGGGGTAAGAAGGGGTAGGGGTTCGAATATTCATTTTTTTGTGTGTGTATGTGTATATTGTAGTTGATTTTGTTTGCACACTTGTATTATTTTTTTGTGGGTTTTTTCACAATTGTGTTAATATTATATTGTTGATTGTGTAAATTGTATGTATATAAGAAATTGCAATTGGATCCCTGGGAAGAACAGCTGTGCCCTATAGGCACAGCTGAATCAGGGCTATCCAGCTGCATTTTAGGTAACCTTCATATGTGTTTGTTATTTTATTATACATGTTTTTTATGCGGAAAAGAATAAATACAAAATACAAAATACAAATGTAAGCTAATTCATAGTGAACTTTTGTCTCATTTTACGACAAGATGTCATTGATGTCATGAAATTCTTTGCAATTACGTGTTTGCATCCACCCGTATGATTTATCAATGCACTGAAAATGGCTCGCTTTGAAACTCTCCCATTTTTGAGAAATTACTCAAAATGTAACCGAGACGTTTAAGGTAAATGACATGATTGGGGGTAGTCCTCAACTTGGGGTGAAACTACTCAAGAATCATGTAAACTATGCAATGATTCCCCTGAGAAAATCTTGTAATCAAACGTTGACTCACTCTAACATAACTAATGTCAATATCCCTCGGAGCAGGCAAACCTGCAGTGTGGCTCTCTATGGGTCTTATTTTTATCGTGCCCCGATAAAATTAAAATACTATTATGTTCATGCTTGATTCTTCTTAAGTAAACAAATTAGAGACAAATCCTTCCAGCTGGGAGATCCACTCCAGCTGGTGTATAGTTGACATAAATTTAAACTCATTTGGTTCTTGAGGCATTTTCTAGTGTTCTCAATCATGTCACTAACCTTTAATAGGGTAAAGAAGTATGACACTCAGTTTCTTTTTTATTGAACACAATGGTGAACAATGTTTTTAAAACACTCCTCCATTTGAATACAAATCTCGACAGTGGACCTTTAAAATGCCAAATGCTTTCACCTCATTTTGACCAGCTTATGGAACTCAACGTTGCCTTTATTGTAGTGTGAAGGCTCAAACCTTTGTCCGTCGTGCTACGCAAATCAGGGTCTGAACAACCTGTGCCACAGACTAGTACTTCCATAGGCCCTGTAGCTGCTCCATAAGCACTGACCAACAAAATTAGTCCTGGATCAAGGCGCAGTAGCATTTTAGTGCCAAAATAAAGTCTGTGCCTGCAGACTACCTTTATTGCGTGGTCCTGAATGATTTGTTATCAATCAAATAATTGGCAAAAGCATTATTATGGAATTGATTTATCGGACGTCCCATCAAATATCAATTTCCTGTTTAACAATGAATGCACGGATTGCGAAGCAATAAAGATTGAGATGAGTTAATTAAATTGGTCTTCCAATTAGCTGGATGACAAAACGCGACAGGAATCAACCCCCCCCCCCCCACGACAAAAGGGCATAACTGACATTTTGGTGTTTTGGAGATATTGAGCAAAATGTATTTTGTTCAACACGTAAAGCCCTATTCAGTGTCCTTTTAACAAGCGGATTATGAAACAAAGGGACACTTCTAATTATTTTTTTTTGTTCTGCATATTTAACATGATGTACTGAGTCCCCTAAACAATATAACTCAATTTTGAAAAAGAATGTCAGTTATGCTCTTTTGGTAAGGGGGGGGGGGGGCACAATACCGCCCGTTGTGACAGGATGAGGATCGTTAATAGAGCCAGAGCCATAGAGTTACGCCCTCTTTGAATATGTTGAATAAAACATACACCTTTACTCTCGCGCAGCTTGGAAAAGCTAGTGTAGAATGATATTCAATGGTAATTTCTGCCTCTGATGTTAGTTATCATATCTGGGATCAAGAATCGGACAGAATTTAGAATTGTTTTTCGCAAAAAATAATTTTCCGTGAGATGTTTGGTGTCACAGGAGAAAACCTAAGAAGAGAGCAAAACTAAATAGTTTTCAACTACAAAACAGTTCAATATAGTAACTATCATAACCGTACCGAGGAGGATTTTGTTTGTTCAAACACCAATGCCCCTTTCTTCCGGAAAACATCCCCCTTTTTCCCCGAAAAGAAAATTTAGAATAGTACGGCTGCGAATAGTTATGATGACCGTTATTTGTTTATCATTATTAGGTCTATTATCAGTAGTAGTAGAAGTAGTAGTAGCCTAGTAGTGGTAGTAGTACTAGAAGAAGAAGAAGTAGTAGTAGTAGTAGTACTAGTAGTAGAAGTAGAAGTAGCAGTAGTAGTAGTAGTAGTAGTAGTAGTAGTAGTAGTAGTAGTAGTAGTAGTAGTAATAATAATAATAATAATAATAGTAGTAGTAGTAGTAGTAGTAGTAGTAGTAGTAGTAGTAGTAGTAGTAGTAGTAGTAGTAGTTATAGTAATAGTAGTAGTAAGTTGTAGTAGTAGGTGGTGGTAGTAGTAGTAGCAGTAGAAGTAGTAGTATAGAGGAGGAGAAATGGCAGTAGTAGCAGTTGTAGTAGCAGTTACAGTAGTAGCAGCAGCAGTAGTAGTAGTAGTAGTAGTAGTAGTAGTAGTAGTAGTAGTAGTAGTAGTGATGGTGGTGGTAGTAGTAGTAGCAGTAATGATGGTGGTGGTAGTAATAATGGTAGTGGTAGTAGTAGTGATGGTGGTAGTAGTAGTAGTAGTAGAAGTAGTAGTAGTAGTAGTAGTAGTAGTAGTAGTAGTAGTAGTAGTAGTAGTAGTAGTAGTAGTAGTAGTAGTAGTAGTAGTAGT
>JZLH01S0604966.1:9733-26338 GCA_001188425.1 Eucidaris tribuloides | reverse complement strand
TTCTTCTTCCTCTTCCTCTTCTTTGTTTCGTTCTACTCCTCTTCCTCTCCTCTTCCCCCTCCTCCCCTCGTCCTCGTCCTCGTCGTCCTCGTCCTCGTCCTGCTCCTCTTCTTCCTGCTCCTGCTCCTGCTCCTCATTCTTCTTTCTTTTCATCATCTTTTTCTGCACCTCTTCGTTTTTGAAAAAACACACACACTCTCTATACGCCCAACTGTCTTCTTTTCCCATTATGCTCGATCATTGTATTTCAGAACGTGTATTCGCCAAGTACAAATGGGTAATAGGCCGAACTTTAATTTGCTTTAATTTGCAGTGCGTCTAAAAAAATGGTCCCAAATGAAAATTATTTTTAATTATATGAAAATCATATTCAACGAAGTTATGTTGGGTATTGTCATAAAACTAAAAGACTATACACTCCAATTCACTTTTTTAAAATTGCATTTGGTTATGTCAGTCCTGAGATATATCAAATTTTCTGCAATGACACAAAACGTTTGTCCCAGTATACTATTATGCATGCAGGTTCTGCATACTGTTTTTATTGTCCATTAACAAAGAAACCCACTGAGAGTGTGAACAGTATTGTGTAATTGTTCAATCAAAGGTAAATGACATGATTGGGTAACCGTAGTCCTCAACCTGGGCTGAAACTACTCTAGAATCAAGTAAACTATGCAAGGATTCTCCTGTGAAAATCTTGTAGTCAAACGTTGACTCATTCTAACATAAACATCAATCGTAGCAGGGAAACCTGCTGTGTGGCTCTCTGTGGGGCTTATTCTTATCGTACCCGGATAAAATTAAAATACTCCTATGTTTATGCTTGATTCTCCGTAAGTAAACAAATTACAGACAAATCCTCACAGGTGGGAGATCCACTCCTGCTAGTGCATAGTTGGTACATATTTCAACTCACTTGGTTCTTGAGGCATTTTCAAGTGTTTCCAATCATGTCACTAACCTTTAAGCTGAACGAGCAGATTCTTCAGATTGTACATTTCTGATTTCCTATTTTATATATAAAGTGTCTTATTCAATACACAAACGCGGCAGCAGGATTCGAACCGGGAATGTCATTAAAAACGAACTCAGAAAGTATGCTGCATGTATTAACCTTATAAAAAGTTCTCTATTACTACTTACGTGCATGCAACTATTACTATTTTTTATTTTCTAATTATAGATATTCGGTTATAAGAGTTTTTTTTGAAGCATTTTGTTTAGAAGTTAGTCTAGACTGATGTCAAGACAGGTTGGTCCTAGACTGTAGACTCAAGTATACATATTCAATGTGTCTGGGTTTTTTGTGTTGAAAGCATATTTGGCAAAAACAAAATGGTATGTGTGTATGTTTTACATGTATCACTTAACTTCAGTAATTTGTTTAGAATATATTTGACAAGACTTTGATATTCATATTTATTTGAATTAAATATTTCAAAATTCCGATTTACCTTTGGTTATTTCTACGAGTGTACATCCGACAAAATGGGCTATGGATGTTACGCAATACCTTTATACTTTTGTAAGCGCTTTTATAGTCTCTTTTTTTGTAAGTTTATCTACTGTATACAAATTTCTAAATTGACTATTTTTAATCTCATAGTGAATTACAAAGCGTTCAAACGCGAAAATGTGTGTCTGCTCTAGTGGATTGCGTTTCATAATCAAGAAAAGACCATTAGCGAAGCTTATGAATAGTGGGTCAACCCATTGTAAAGTTTGTAGTCCTTTTAAACGTTATTTTATTTACATATCACATGCCGTTTCTGTACAGCTGTCTTCAATGGACTATCACCATTCATTTGAGTCAATATCACCGAGGTCAATTTAAGTACTGTAGTGTGACATTTAGATATTTTTTGTTTCGTTTTGGGAGTTGAATTCATTTCTTAAGTTAGTCACAAATGATTATTATATAATAAAAAAAACTAATACAAATACATCAGTGTTATTGTAAACAAAGGTGAGTTGTACCAAACAAATAAAATCTAATACATGGGTACAACTGATGGATTGCGAGTTCCTCTAAAAAAATCGAGATTGTCAATAAAACGAACACAAAAAAAAGAAATATAGGTGAATTTGTAATTATTTGAATAAATAAACGTCAAACAGTTTAAACAAAGAAATAATGTATAATGCCGTAAATTATTTTTGTGCATGTAAATTATAATATTATTCACACAGAATACTTACAACGTGTGCTGCTTTCAAAATATATTTCTGTGATGGTGCCTTGAATAACTTAGCTATTTTAGTAACATTTAAGTTAATCTGTGACAGATTAATTGATTTTATACCTTTGAAATCAAATTGACCAAAAATTGCAAATAAGAACTATTATAACTAGGCACATCTATATTATCATTAATGGTGAACATTAATATAATATTACAAGTGAGTAAAATATAATTGATTAATGGTTTACCTGCTTGAACTTTGTGTCAAATGTACATGTAATTGAAACTGTCGTAATATTTGCTTAAATTAAGTGGATTTGTTCCGTCTTGTTTCGTTTTATTGGTTTCTGAGATATTTTTCACAATGTACAAAATAACAAATCAGCAAATTTTTAATGATAAAAAATAACAATGTTGATTTTTTTTTCAAATAAATTTACAAGTTATATAACATACATTTATGTCAACAATTTTATGATTTATTAAGCATGATACAATAAAAAAAAATTGAGGAGACGGTATCTTCTGTAAATAATGTGGTACATTTTCATCAAAGTAATTGCAGGGATCGTCACAATAAGTGTTGAACTAAAAGCCCAAGTTTAGTTTTGGGGATTTTTTGTTATTTGAAAGCTTTATGCCCCAAAGTCATAACCCTGCAATAAAAGATTCTGAATGTCTTTAGTTTTTTTTAATTAGTTAATGAAAAATCTCGAAGGGGACCCCCGAGATTTTCGACTATATTTTATATTATAGCATCCAAAGGGTTAAAACGGCTTAAGTTACATGTGTTATACCTCATCTAAAAAGCATACTCTGCCTTCAGAAGGTATAGCTCATTAAAACTTTTTAACCCTTAGGATGCTATAATGTACAAATTACTGCCGAACAAATCTCCGGGTTCCCCCCCCCCCGGACGATTTGTTTCATTAATTAATTAAAAAAAAAACTAAAGTGAACAAAAAGAATATATGAGTTATACGCTTCATCTGAAAGAGCAGAGTCGCTCTTCAAGTATGAGGTATACACACATGCAACCTTAAAGCCTTGTTTAACTGCTTGGATGCTATAAACTGTTAAAATATAGTCGAAAATCTCGGGCGTCCCCTCGAGATTTTTCATTAACTAATACAAAAAACTAAAGACATTCAGAATCTATTATTGCAGGGTTATGACTTTGGGGCATAAAGCTTTCAAATAATAAAAAAAATTCCCAAAACTAAACTTGGGCTTTAATCTTGTGACAGACCCTTAGGATAATTTTAGATTAATATGTGTGCATGGACAAAGCAGGGACAAAATAGGGACAAACGGTTGCAGGGCTTTGTAAAATGAACTGTGAAAATATACATACTTCGTGGACTTTAATCATATTGCTTATTAAAAATATGCTTCCTTCAGGATAAGATTGCATGACAGCGCAAAAAAAAATGTGCAGTAAGTACTATACTATCAGCAGAATTTTAGCATCTTGAGTTATATTGATGATGGTGTATTTGTTTTAAAATGTTGCCCTTATCGTGTTCATTAATATATTTATTTATTCATTTATTTATGTATTTAATCAATTAATTAATTAATTTATCTATTTATTCACTTATTTATTTATTTATTCCATTTTATTTCCACAGGGAAAACAAGATATTCTAGAAATTCAAGAGTTCTTTTACCCTGGTTTAAAAGGGGTAAGAAAATAAAATAAAATGTGTTTACGCCACACAAAAACTGTAGAAATCTCGTTTAAACTTAAAGAGAGCAATCTAGTTTTACTTGCCTCCGAGATTCTGAAAATCCCATATAGTTAACATGGGGCACACCTGGTTCCCATAGACAACTAACATGATGATTGACATTGAAAGCAGCTTAAATGTGGCAAAATTTTATGTAAATGAGTGCTTTGTAATATTAACTTTTCTTTGATGGAAATAATGTCTATTTGATATTGAAATTAGAATATAAGGTTAATACAGCTTCAATTGATGCTTCCGTCATGAATGTACGAAAAATTGATTAAAATATTCTTTGATTTACATTACGGTACGTTTGAAATATGCCTCTATATTTTGTCTTGTGGATCAAAGCAGCAACCCGAGTTTCTGTGTGTGTGTGTGTGTGTGTGTGTGTGTGTGTGTGTGTGTGTGTGTGTGTGTGTGTGTGTGTGTGTGTTTGTGTGTGTGTTTGTGTGCGTGTGCGTGTTTGTGTGTATGCGTGTATGTGTGTCCGTGTGTTTATAGTGTGTGTGTATTTGTGTATGTGTTTCTGTGTGTGTATGATCGTGTGAATGTGGGCTACTGTATGTATGATAGTTGATTTTTATGTTAATGACATCATACCCCCCCCCATTCGAATAAAAACAAAAATATTATATTTTCTACAGTGTAAATCTGCCCAGAATCAAGCGGTAGTTGATTTGGAAATTATGTCTGTTCTGGACATTCATTCAAAATTTTGCCCAAACCGTGATTAAGTGGCTAAAACATGATTGTGACGCATTGATATTCTAACGGTAGAGTTCTATCTACTGGAGGATAGAATTATTGAATTTTGCATTATACGGTATTAATATCACTTTGTAGTATTTAATTCCCCCTTTTTCTTTCGGAAATCTTGTGAGTCTTCTTTCGTGTCCGTCATCTACACAGATCCAAAAAAATATCACAATAACAATAATAAATAGCAAAAAAGATTTTTAAAACTTAGTCAGAATGTACTTGTACCACTCATTACAAATTCCAGCTCCAACCTGGTAAGGCCTGATAGCCTCTTCCCGCTCCGTTCGCTGACAATTCAAGGGACACGCCCAGTCGGTACATTTTTCACAGGAGCTCTATAACATTGAGGCCACCTGGCCCCGCCCTGGTAGCCAATGAGAATGATAGGTGGTTACTGCATATAATAGATATATCAGATATTTGACCACGACTTGGCACACCGCAGGGCCTTCTCACTTGCACCGTTCCTCGAGGTTTGGACATTGAAGGAGGTGTTGCATGGTTTGCGACGCGCCACAGTCGCAGTTCATGTTGTCATCTTGCACATATCCCCACTTTCTCATGTTAACTTTGCACCGGCCCATCTCTGCGCGAAGTCAGTTGAGGGACTTCATGTCACCCAGTCTTACTCTCGTCTCGTCCTGGGGGTAACTTGCGAGTAGAAGCAATACAAAATGTATGTCATAATAACGTACGACCTTTCGATCAGTAACCAAAACTCACGTCACTCTGGGACCACCCTGTGACAAAAGTCCAAAACAATAATCAACACATAACGGAGCTTATCTCCAAGTTAAATATTGTCGATGATCGACAAGTTGTCGGATTTATAGGGACATAGGACCCTCTCCCCCCCCCCCCTCCGATAATATTTGAATATTATCTTTATGCTTCAGAAAAGTTTCTGTCATCGGCGGCAAAAAAGTAGATGCCTCGACCTCTTCTTGATAAAAAACATAATTTAACATTCCGGATGTCCAATTTACAGGAAAAGTGAAACTTTGATATAAGCTAAAATGCACTCATTGAATAGACAAATAAACACCCTAAAATACATATCAAAACTTTCGAAAGTTATGCTTCCACTGGCAAAACACGCATGGACAAACATCACCCATGACTTAAAGGTAAATGACATGATTGGGGGTAGTCCTCAACTTGGGCTGAAACTACTCTAGAATCAAGTAAACTATGCAAGGATTCTCCTGTGAAAATCTAGTAGTCAAACGTTGACTCTAAATAACTAATATCAACATCCTTCGTGGCAGGCAAACCTATTGTGTGGCTCTCTATGGGTCCTATTTTTATCGTGCCCCGATAAAATTAAAATACTAGAATGTTCATGCTTGATTCTCCTTAAGTAAACAAATTGGAGACAAATCCTTCCAGCTGGGAGATCCACTCTAGCTGGTGAATTGTTGGTATATATTTCAACTCATTTGATTCTTGGGGCATTTTCAAGTGTTCCCAATCATGTCACTAACCTTTAAAGGTATTGGCTAACATTTACCACAGTTAAAAAAATCTGAGCCGCATGATTCCCCATGTTATCAGTGTCTTTGATGAGGTCTAAAAATGAAGCCCTGAAAAAAATTGTATTTCAAAATGATTATTTAGTGCTTTAAAAAAGTGAAAATCGTAAGTTGACCAGATTCACTTGCCCATTTCCTCCCATAGACTTACTGTGTGTACACCTAGGTTAATAAAACTCGCCCCGAGTTTTATTGTTTATTCATGTATAACTTGCCATTGGCAGTGTAACTTTCCAAACTTTTGTATTCTAGGGTGTTTATTTGTCCATATGAACACTACTATGTAGCTCAGATATCAAAGTTTGAGTTTTTTTTTTAAATTGAAGCTCCACAATGTTAGCCTATCACTTTAAGTCATGTCTGATGTATTTAATACAAAGCAGTCTACGAAGGGGAATTGGACATGACAAAACTGGGCACTCGTGGACTCTCACTCTTTCAAAACACTGAATGATCGGTTTGAAGAACAATTTTTTTTCAGGGCTTCATTTTTGACTTTATCAAGAAAACTGGTAGCATGGAGAATAATGTAGCTCAGGTTTTTTTTTTTACAACTAGACACATTGTTTAACGATGCCTTAAATTGCTCAAAGACATGACATTTTAACACTATATCGTTTAGATTTCGATCTATACCGGAGGAGATTGTTGAATTGTGTACATAATAGTAATACCGTTCTGTACCCTCTAATTCCTTTCCTAATACTTGCAAACAAAAGCAATTTTACAACAGTACGTTATTCAATGATGTACGACCTTTCGGTCAGTAACCAAAATTCGACTCATTCTGGAAGAAATAGGACCACTCTGTGACACAAGTCCAAAACAATGTTCAACCCATGACGGAACTTATCTCCAAGTTAAATATTGACGATGATCGGCAAGTTGGCGGATGTAAGGGGCATAGAACACCCCCTCCCCCCCCCGGAATAATTGAATATTTCCGTGCTTAATTTTGGACCTTGTCTGAGACACATGGCAGGTGGATATGTAGCTCAGATTTTTAAAAGTAAAAAAAGGTTAAATTTTGCCTTTAATTATACTAGTGACCTTTTGTTTATTTGTGCCCCTGAATATACGTAGTCCTGAATCCGCCCTCATGACTGACGTTACGGCTACGTCATCTTTTGATATCATACCTATTGTTGTAACAGTTACAAAACAGTTAACTCCGATTAATAATTATATTGTCGTCTCGGAGTGTGGTAGTTAGCACGTGTCTAATTATAGCGATTAGATAAGGTGCTTTACGATTTAACCTTTGGAGTTTGCCTATCGAGCAAGGTACCTCCTGAAGTATGTATTTACGTAGTCAAAAAACAGAGATTAATTAACTCTGGTAAAGGTAGGCGGATGTATACCAAACAGAATACAGCAGGAATAAGGAGACTAAGGTTCTATTCTGACTGGTTTCTTCTTTCGTATGCTCCTACGAAGAACAAAATCGCACCGGGAGTACACGAAATATTAAGAAGGTAGCTTCTTTCCTAACTGGTTGTCATCAGTTTGTCTACTTCTACGAAGAACTGCTCTGGTAAGTTAAGGAAAGGGCTGAATGCATGGATTTTTGTCTAATTTTGATGTGACTATAACAATACTGCTGATACGTTACCTTGGGGTAGTGTTGCAACACCACAGGTTGCGATCGTATCCAGCGGCGTCGATCCATGTTTCGGATTGGGGGGGGGGGGAACAAATTGAAAATCGTACAAGTTTTGTCCTCAGCTGGCGGAATTTTCATTTGTATAGGTTAATGATTTATAATGCACATGTTTAATGTTATATATGTGCTTTCCAATGCTTCTCTTTTAAACATATAATATGCAATTGACAATTCATGAATTTTTTAATTACAAAATAATTGAGGGGGAAGCAAAAATCATAAGTTTCCCCCCATATTTTCATTGGTGCTGCCCCTGACCCCCCCCCCCCCCCTTCCCCGGGATCGGCGCCTCTGATCGTATCCCATTTTTTGCTGTCTGTATCTACATGTATTTACCTAATAAGCTAGAGTTACTACGGGACCATTGTTTCTCAGCGTAACTTATGTTGGTCCGTATGCTTAAATTGGCAAATATTATACATCATCGAGGAACTCTTCACGTCTTCAGAGAACAACGTGAAATGTCGCCGGAATTGAAATAATGACTACACATAACTTATTAGTACTTGCCATAATATATGTCCACATATATTTATCAATAGTTTTTTAACATAATATTACGTATATTAGGTAGCATTGTATTTGTAATCCTCAAGTGGTCACCATTGAGTGACGATGGTGTCACGTATATTCGTTGACCACTGCTTTAGTCTTTCTTGTCGAACTAAACATTCTATAAATAATTTAAGAACAAAGAAATCATAATTCAAATTAGTTTCAAAAGTCCGGGGTTTTTTTAAGTATACCGGACACAAAGGCCTAGGGCACTGTAATATAATACATTCATAAGTTTCACAATTTTCTTTATATTTTGCAGATAAAGATCATTTCCTTTCTTACTTCGAGGTCAAGGTAGCCGAATCAAAATGGACCCTCCACAGACGGATGTTGTGCCGTCTGCACCATCAGTGGTACCCCCTGTCGTACCACCAAAGACATACGTGGATAGAGTGAATAACGATGCTGTACCAAGTCAAACAAATACGCAACCCGAAGTGCAAGGAGTACCACCAACCGCACCGTACCCACCCACTGATACCACGATACCATACCCACCACCAAGCGCGAGTCTTCCACCTTATCCAACGGCCGAAAATAGTCCAAACGCCGATGCACCTTCCACGCAACCACAAAACACAAACCCACCAGGGGATCCGTCGTCTGTTCCAGAATCGGTCACTTTACCTTACCCCATTGGAAATACACAATCATCTCCAAGTTACACGGCGCCTTACCCACCCACTAACAATCCCCCGTATCCCGCACCAGCTGTGCCGCCCGCGGCACCAAGCTCAACTCCGTACCTACCAAGCTCCACCCCGTATCCACCGAGCTCCACTCCGTACCCACCGAGCTCCACCCCGTACCCTCCGAACGATGGTACCAGCCCAGCACCAGGTGTGCCCGCTGAAACGAACAATGGTACCCCAGGTACAAATGACACCTCATTAATAATTGATACCAATGCACCAGGAGTTGATGGGACACCGAGGTCTGTAGAAGGACACGTGTTAGCCAAGTTACCTTCATATCACGGCGGTGGTGATTTCCCCGCAGAACCACCGCCTTCCTACGCCGAAACTTACCCGGTGCAGCTCCCCGAGAATGTAGTACCAAGACAACAGGCTGCGGTACCACGTCAAGCTAACGTCCCACCAAGTAAGTATAATGAAATCAGGGATGGATTCAGGAGTTTTAAGAGGTGGGGGCGTTAGGCTGACTCACAATAAGTATGACGTGATGACCATGCAAAGGGGGAAAAAATCATCAGTTGTTGTTTTTCCCCCGTTTAGAACGATAAAAATGGGAGGGGCACAGTCGTTTCGTTTCCTGGATACGGCAAAGGACTCTCGAAGATAGAATACTTTTCTTTTAATCGAATTGTGCTGTACAAGGTTCAAATAACTGACACAAACATCCCAAATATAAAGACACAAAAAATGTCTCCTTGTCTTTGGTTGAGGGTACGATTCTTGTTGGTAAACTACTGGGTTTTTGTGATCTAAAAGCCAAACATTTGAATTATGATCTTACATTAATACTAGACATCGTCAAATCCAGTGATACTCAATTGAATTTCTTTCTGTAAAATCTAGCAAATCATCCTGATTTTGTTTGTTAGTAGTGCGTTTATGAATCATCACAGATTAATAACAGATGATTTACAAATTTCATTACTTAAAAGAGAGTGAATTCCGTTTGGTTCTTGTCTTAAAATCGATGTACCAGTTGTACCTATTTATTTTCTTTCTTTCTTGGCTGTACATTTGATTATTCTTTTATTGCTTTGCTTGAAAGTTCATCTGTATTAATGTAATTTAATACTAAAATAAGAGTACAAGATAATAATAGCTGAAAATTAATTCCAAAGCAACTTTTTTTCTCAAGACCACAAGTTTATTCATTATCGATAATGTATTGATTGCTAATTGAATGAATGGCTGTTTGACTGATTGATTGATTGATTCATTCATTCATTAATGCAATATGTAGTTGTGTGTGTGTGTGTGTGTGTGTGTGTGTGTGTGTGTGTGTGTGTGTGTGTGTGTGTGTACTATGTGTTACTATGTGTGTGTGTGTGTGTGTGTGTGTGTGTGTGTGTGTGTGTGTGTGTATGTATGTATGTATGTATGTATTTATGTGTGTATGTGTGTGTGTATGTATGTATATATGTATATTTATATGCAGGTATTATGTATGTGTGTATTCTAGTTAAACGACCACTACTTGGCATCTGATTTTTTTTTTTACAGCCAGCCAAGTTATATCCCGAACATACGGTGACAGTCCGACTTACACCAGATGTCCACACTGCAATGAGAACGTGACAACGAGGACGGCTTTCGTTCCCGGAGGACTAACTTACATCATGATGTTCATCATATTGCTGCTCGGGTAGGTTCTTAACCCTTCTGTTACTACCCTCGTGATTTCACATGTAAAGTCTGTGGAGTCATATTGCAATGATACTGGGAGGGTTAATGTACATGCCATTAGGGGTATGAGTCTCCAGAGGTGTCGATCCTGGGAGAGGGCAGGGGAGGGGGCGATGGCCCCACCCATGAAAATATTGGGGGGAGGCAAACATATCGATTTGCCTCCCCCCCCCCAATAATTTTCACAACTTGAAAAATTCATAATATGCAATGCAAAGCCCAAGTCGCAGATCTGCACCAAATAATACACATAAAGTCCATAGAAGTTTAAATCGTGTGGCACGTTAAGAGTTTTAAAACATTGGCAAGCACTATAAAACCATTAAACATGGCATAAAAATACTATTTAACATACAAAATTGTCAATATTTTGGAGCACTTTGCGCGCAAGATTGTGTATTACAATTTGCCGCGCGCCGAAAATTTTGAATATTTTTCACTCCCCCCCCCCCATCCGAAACATGGATCGACGCCCCTTTATACCCCTAATGACATGTAGACAGACGGAGAATTCAAATTCAAATTCAAATTCAAATTCAGTTTTATTTCGTAAATCATGTCAAATATAATATACATCATCATAAAATTGACAAGATCGAGCACCCCGTAAAACCACATATGGCTTGATAAGATGGTTGGACCCTTACAAACTCAACAAGAATAAATTACAACACAATTACATCGATGTGATTAAATACGTAAATAGACACAAAATAAAGGCTGTGAAAAGTGATATTGTTACATCAAATGAAACTTAGAATACATAAATACGTAAAAGACGAAAAGACGAACAAAAACAGAACACAAGAAACCAAAACTAACAAATGCAATAAAGAGGAACACAATATTTCATATAGTGATAAATTTCCCATTTGGATGTTATTCGTAGTTGGCAAGAATATCCTGCTTAAATTTGTATTTAAAATTATTCAAGGTAGTCTTTGTCCTTTACGGGTCTTGATGGGTCTTTACGGGTCTTGACCATGGCAACTAATTGAATTCAACTCAAAGTTTAGGTCCATGAATCCACGTTTTTGATGAGACACACGTTCAAAAGAGTTATAGATAACTAAACGTCGGAGTGATTCAAATTGCGGGGACCTAAGCTAGTACGTAATTATAAATTTGGGCGTTTGGAGTACAAAGGTCATCAGTAGCAAGCTAGTGTAAGAAGACGTTTGGAAAAACCTGCATAGCTCAAAACGATGCCTATGTGATAAAACTATGCATACTCTGATGCATATTTCTAAAAGTACAGGCAAACATATTCTCAACAAAATAAAGCAGCAATTTAATCAGCTCACCACTTGAATACTCGGACCAAATCATTACCCATTTTCACGCTTTCTAGGGGTTTCCTTTTTTCAATGCACATAATCATAATTATGGCATAAGCAGATGCTGGCACAAAATCAGCTTTGTTTTATTACAGAAATGCATCATGCCCCACACGCTTGGCAAAACCTTACGAAATAAACGAATATTGCATCGAAAGAAGTATCCTGGCTTACGAAAATTAATGTTCTTCATAAAAAAAAAATGTGTTTCGATCAGGTAATTGTTTTAGACACGTTGTACAAAACGTACATGACGCAGCAGGCCAAACATTAAAACTGATTTTTTGTTAGATGGCTTTCATAATCAAAAAGTTTTATGTGTCAGAGTACTGTCAACAAAATAACCCCTGTTATGGTCTGATTAAATGCCTCGAAATCCAACAGAAGATAAAATCTGGTAGATGGTACACGTTAGGACTTTACGGAATTGTCGTCGACGCATTATGTTAATAATTGACAGACAACAAACAGACTGACTCTTAAAGTTCGATGAACCTGGCGTGTTATAAACAGCACACAGTACCATGTTGTATCGAAAATAATAATAACGTTACGGTTAATTAAACTGGAAAATATGAGACTACAATATTACAAATATTCAAAAAAAAAAATTCATTAAATTAAGTATCATATCATTTTAATGAATCAGATGGTGACTTTTTTTGAACGGAACATTTCAAACCTTATTTGCCCATGTTTCATGAGAGGGTATATATGTCTTTAATTATGTTTCGCTTTTTTAGGGGGTTTGATTGTTCTAAAATAAATAATGTTTATTTTCTACATAAACGATAAGAACTACACCCTTTTTTTTGGGGGGGGGTGTAAATTGATCGTAAACAGCAAGTAGTGTGATACTGTTACATTTTTGGTAGTAGTATTTTTTTTCTGGTAACACGATATCTCAGTACCTAGTCCATAATCTTAATATAATGTTCATTGTGAAAAGCGTATTTAGCAATTAAATATTTATGTTTAGAAAGTGATAGCAAAGATATGCCTTGAAAAGCGTTAACTTGATGAACACAGTTTCTTTTTTTAAAACGTGTCTGTATTTTTCGTTTTTATTTCAGCGGTTGGTTCGGTTGTTGTCTGATACCCTTTTGTGTCGACGGGCTCAAAGACGTTTATCATCACTGCCCTAACTGCAAACGAGTCATTGGCCGATACGAGAGGATGGGATAGTACAATATCAGCCAGCATCAACCAGTCCTACCATGCCTACGGCTGACTATACGTTTTAAGATGTCTGTTGAATTCGCACTCATCTTCCAACTGCCGGAGAAGAATTTGACGCCTTACAAATATCTTGACAGACTAACTTCAAGTCACGGTAGCCTAACCCGTTGGAGACTAAACGCGAGATATCTCGTTTCTCGGTTTATGGGAAATTCGTGTTAAATCGAATTCAAACCATCTTCAACGTGTTAACAATATTGTGACAATAGTGGATAAACGCAAACAAAAAGAACACAGCTGGTCGCAAATGGGTGCAAACAGATGTAACCAGATAAACTGGTCGCAAATGAAATCTTGTTTGTGTGGGATGACATGTCCGCGGTACTTACCGTATTCAAAATCGTCGTGGGCCTTTGCAAAGGCCGTGAACTGTATGTCGTGTGTCTACGCAAAGGCCGCTAACCTCATACATGATGAATACAGTTCACGGCCTTTGTATAGGCACACGACGAAATGATCTACATCTTCTGAGGTAAGATGGCATATTGAAGAAAACAAACCTATACACACGAAAAGATGTTTATTTTTTAATTTGAATGAATTTGATATGAAACATTCCATAACTAGGAAAACTAACAACATCACATAGACATCATCACAGAAAATTTTACTTCAAAACATGACTACCGCAAGATACGTAATTTATTACACATTAGCAGAAGTATATAGTTATGCTATATATGGAATATACGCAAATGAACGCTGCTGGAAGCGACTGGATGCAAACAGACGCAACCGGGCGAAACTGACGCATATAAATTTGTTTGTGTGTATGGATGTCAGTGTTCCCCTATTTCTACCCAATAGTCAACCAGTGGAAGACAAATGTACCAGAGTCACAACAAAGTATTTATTCTTTAAATTTTAAGTAAATTGTATATGTACTATTTCACATTCCCATTTGGGATAATGGATATTTTCAAACATTAAATGAAGATGTAGCCGGTAACTGGAGAAACTGTCAGTTCTTACTAACCAATCAAATCGCACATGTGCTGGCCTTGAGCTGACCTGACGTGACCCATGCATGCCGCCCAACGCGTTTTAAACACACAGTGCACTTTTTGAATCAATGAGCTCCGCCCCAACAGCTGTTTCGGCGATCTTGATCGAGTGCAGAAATTGGCAAAGACGTAAAACTAACATAAATTAACTAATTGATAGGGCCTTGCTGAGGGTAAGTGTCACACAGTAGCCCTTATTTAGGCTTTCTTTATCACCATGTACCATACTTCTCACGGTACTCACAATATCATTTTTTCTTAACTGATTCCTGTTAGTTGCCGGCTACATCTTCCTTTAATGTTTATAAACTCTCTTGATTAAAGGTAAATAACATGATTGGGTAAGTCCTCAACTTGGGCTGAAACTACTCTCAGAATCAAGTAAACCTATGCAAGGATTACTCCTGTGAAAATCTTGTAGTCCATACGTTGACTGCATTCTAAAATAAACAATGTCAATATCAACTCGTATAGCACGGAACCTGCTGTGTGGCTCTCTATGGGGCTTAAATTTTTATGTCGCCCGGATAAAATTAAGATTACTCCTATGTTTATGCTTGATTCTCCTTAACGTAACAAATTACAGACAAATCCTCCCGCAGGTGGGAGATCCACTCCTGCCTAGTGTATAGTTGTATATATTCAACTCAATTTGGTTCTTGCGGCGTTTTCAAGTGTTCCCATCATGTCACTAACCTTTAAATTGTGTTGTTTGCACTGCTGTGTATATATGTATATATATTATTGTATTCATATACTACTTATAAAAAGCAATAATCTTCGTATTACACTACAGTATCACAAAAAGTCCGTAGAATTATGATTTCTGTAAAACCATTAGTGGTAGTGTATAAACAGAACAGGAATAAGTAATCGTAATATACATTTCATCACCACACTTTCAACGCTACTCCTCCCCTCCTATTAAAGGGCAGTAACACGATTGGGAGGAATAAAAAAAAATGCCTCTGCAACCAAACTGATTAAAAGGCATATCAATGTATATACCAGCTAGAGTGTATCTCCTGGCTGGAAGGATTTATCTTGAATTTGTTTACTTAAGCCGATTCGAGCATTAACCTACTAGCATTTTGTTTCTCTCGGGCTACGATAGAAATAGATCCCATGGAAAGCTACACGACAGATATTTCTGTCACAAGGCATACTGGCGGAAGTTATTTTAGAACTAGAGTAGTTTCTCCCAAACATGTCATTTAGCTTTAATATTGCTACTACAACTACTACCACTACTTCTACTGATTATTCTGTACCAGCTTCTGCAGATAATAATGTAATGTTTTATATGAAAAAAATTATCGTATGAATGAAAAATTATGACAAACCTGTCCTTCAGACAGTATTTGTGAGAAAAACTTTGATTTTGATAAATAACTGAGAGTATGCGCTCATATTTTTACTTGTTGTGAAAGTAAAATATTGTAATAGTTATAATTATGCACAACAGACTCGGTCTGACATTTTTTCTTGATATTGCCACAAATTTTTACACTTTTAAAAAAAATAAAATGATGAAAATTTTAACACCTTTTCGTGTCAAACACAACCTGGAAAATATACACTTTAAAGGGATTGATCAAAGTAACCAGTTATTTGTGTACGTAAACATGTTTAGCAGAAAAGGTGACTAAAGTTGATCAATATTTTGAGGGATTTTAACAAGTATACTCGTGTCACCAGTCAGGCCTACCATATTTTGATTATTCAAACAGCCTTAAAATACTGTAACTTTAAAACTATCACGCAAAGTGTTCATGGACGTTTTCTTACTGAAATATATTTTAAAGTTACAGGTGAATAAAATGATGTATTATCAATTATTTTTCTACCAGCGAGTGACCAAATATTTCTACACGGTTTTCCACAATATACTAGGTTTGCATCAATAAACTCAGAAATTAATCACACTACCTGCGTTGCTGTCGACTATGTTTTATGTTGACATAAACATGTAGAGCTGTCTTTGGGTTCACATTCCGCTATAAAGGCATATGTAGGCTTGTGTGTGTGTGTGTGTGTGTGTGTGTGTGTGTGTGTGTGTGTGTGTGTGTGTGTGTGTGTGTGTGTGTGTGTGTGTGTGTGTGTGTGTGTGTGTGTGTGTGTGTGTGTGTGTGTGTGTGTGTGTGTGTGTGTGTGTGTGTGTGTGTGTGTGTGTCTGTGTGTGTGTGTGTGTGTGTGTGTGTGTGTGTGTAGTGTCG
>JZLH01S0604958.1:29565-45032 GCA_001188425.1 Eucidaris tribuloides | reverse complement strand
CCCAGCTTTTGACGTAAAGTTTATTGGCTGCTTTCAAAATGTACTGATTCCCGGTTGATAGAGCAAGGAGTTCAATTCTTTGAAGGACTGGTGTACTTGCGACTCCTCTAGTTCATTGAAGTGGAACACTTCACTGATCTGAGATGCCGTCGCGTCGCAGGCGCCGAGGTAGGTCACGGCGAAAGCCGATATGCCAAGGGGAGAGAAGAAGATATTGCTGCCATCACCGTTGGCTTGTAGTGATTGGTAAAGGTGGAATGCGACGGCGTTGCTTGCCCTGGCTAGTTTCTGGGTATGATCGGATACCTGGGTTGGCTGCATGATGGTAAGAACACGGATGTGGAAAGGAAAAGCGAGTCCTGTAGTAAAATAGATGGAGGGGAAATATGGGTTCAAAATCTTTTCAGTAAGGACTGCACCTGTGTTCTTTAATATGGCAACACCTTTAAACAAATTGAGGCATGACCTGGCAATGACTATACAATGGCTTCACTAGCAAGCCAAATCAAGTTAGATGTCAACGGTATAAACGCGGAGTATAACATATTATTGATTGAGTGAAGAGTGTGCACCAGTTTTCAATTTATCTTTTAAATACGTACAGGATTAGAGCTGTACGAAGTGTTTCCTTATTCAAAATAGCAACTTCATCAATGTAGAGTTTATGTCATGCCAGCCTGGCGCCCACGATTACCAATTAATTTGACCCCTGACATAGCAGACCCAAAAGATCACTGACAAAATGGCGCCATAGATTAAACTCAATCCTAGCATCAGCAACCGTGAAGCAAGTTTTGATTTTAGGCTGATCCCGGACCTTGACCCCAAAGACTAAGGAGAAAACTAGTGCCAAAAATGAAACTCGGGCAGGGTGACAAAAATCCTAACTTGCTCGATTTTGGCTGATGCCTGTGCCGAGTATTATTTTGGATGTCTCTGATAAGTATAGGTGAATAGAAGGTTCCATGACATTTGTCCGGCGACAATTGCTCCGACTTACAATTCAATGATGCAATACAGCGAAAACAAACAAAAACCGTATTAAAGGTATGTAAAAAGTACCAAATTTGAAAATATGCAAAGTTGTGTACTACACACGAGCGCAACGACCACAGAACACACACACGGCAAATGCTAGCGAATTTCACACATCAATAACAAATCCAAATTCGTTCCCAATACGTTATAATATCAGGCCATGCATTGTTCATAATGAATGTTTTCCTAGAGCCTATTTATGCCTGTACGTCGTCGTACATAGTCCGGCTTTTCAATCATGCTACACCGTAGAGAAAATGCCCCAATCTGTATAAAAAACATGGCATCCCGGAAGTAATGAATGAGCAGCACATAACTCAGGCCTACAGCTTTGAACGCCTGGCACTAAGAGGCAGATAGAACGCACAGGCACTGGTGCAGCGACATGTTCGAAGATTTTTTGGCCATTCATCAAAATCTTAATAATGAAACGAAAATAAATACTGAGTATTGATCTAAAAAGCTTACTCTGAATTCCCCCAAATCTATGTTTTGTAGTAGAGATAATGTCCAATGTGACAGTCACGACTATTTGTATTTGTATGTTGTTCAATTCGCGTGCAGTGTAATGAATGCGCAGTTTACTTGTTTGTTTCCGTGTCATTCGTGTACATTCGCGAAACGGAAATTCGAAGTGAAAAATGTATCCGGTGTAAACAAAGTCAAAGTCAACGGTCGCTATAATTCCACAAAAAGTTAGTTTATAGCGCCTATACTTTTGCTATTTAGGTTCTTAGATGGTATTTTCTCTTATATACAAGTGTATAGTTACTCTATACGTAGGCCTATATGTATTAATATTTAGGCGTGTAAAAAATGCTCTGCCTTCAAACATGGATGCTCACCGCAATCATACAAATATGAAAGTCCACAACATAATGCAAGTTGTAATGTAGGGAACTTATTTCTCTTTAATTTGACACACATTCCATTCTTGTATATTAACTATTTATGTGACAGTTTTGGACCAAACAACGCTCTAGAAAAAAGTTCCGTAGTCTCCAGATTGGAATTAATAAAATAACATTAGGCCTACAAGTTTATTAAGATGAAGTTGATGATGAGAAAACGCTTTTGTTCTCCAACTTTTATGTGCGCATTGATGAGATTATCGACTAATTAGTAAGGCAAGTTCCTCAGTCCCATTCACATAAGAAGGAATCACCGTCAATATTACAAGATAGCGATTTCACAGATACGAACGTTACACACTAGATCGGTCTTTAAAGCTATATGTTATTAATATTTTTGAATGCCTGGGGCTCTGCATTAATTCACATCGGAATGTACTGGTGAATGTATTCTTTTTAATGAATTTAGCGATTCACGCAGTCCTCCATTACTTATAGAATGGCTGCTGCCAAATGCTTCACCAAAGTTCCTATTCAGTTTTCAAACATCTGCGAATCACAGAGGCATTGTAATGACATAGGTTGTCAACCACTCCCTAGTTTTGCGAACGAGGATACATGATGGAGTGACATTCCAGCGACGTAATTTAATTTTGCACACGTGAAAATCTCCTGTACAATACACTGATAAAATGTACTTGGTCACGACATTGTAATTAACTGTCATGATTAATTTAATTCCTCAAAACCGCGCAGTTGCTTTTGGAGAACAAACGTGACATAGGAATATGAATTTTAGTAATATTTGGATAATAATCACGAGGAATTTGTAAAATGCCAATGATGGGAGTACGAAAAGCCGCGATATGCGGCCTTGATCTACAGTTTACAAGTGTAGTTGGGGATATGTGAGAATATTCCCTGATCACATTGAATTTGACCCAGAGTGGATTAATGGAGAAGTATCGTGCCCTCTGTTCTACGCCAAAATTAGATTTCAAATTTCAAGTCGATTCCCGAGCCTTTCATTTGTTGCTTGTAGACCCGATCGAATGTTTCGTTGTCTGCAACGGTGAACTGACATTTCCAGTCACCAACGATTCCTGGTGAAATAAAACCAAATCAATCAAATAGAATTATAACCACGCCTATGATACAGTCCTGGACAAAAGTTTGGAGTATGTCTACTTTTTTGCGTAGCCCTGTTTTAAAGTGCAGATTTCTTACAAATAATTCAATTACCCATGCAGAACAGATCATTACTAAATTCAAATGAGCTTCACTCAGGGGCGGCGCCAGGATAAAATTTTAGGAGGGGCGAAATCCGTCGGGGAAAATTTTGTCTGCCAAACAAACGTTTTTACTAGCCAAAATGCAAGCCGAACAGCGTCCGACAAGCGGGGGCAGGGGGCTGACGCCTAAAAGCATTTTTTTGCCCGCCAATTTTGTTTTTGCTAGCAAAATCCACAAGAATAGGAGGGCGATATTTTCGAAAAACAGTCAAAATTCCCGTCATTTTAATAATAAAATAGGGGGTGGCCGCCCACCCCCTGACCCCCTTTGTGGCGCCGTCCCTGTCTCTACTTCAGGACAAGAAACCTTTTCCTGATATGATTGAAAACTGCATTTGGTAGAAAAATACATTCCAAACTTTTGTCCATGACTGCTGAAAAAAAATTGCGCATTTAATAAAAAGAAACTGACCGGGAAACAAATTTATAAATATGAAGACAGCAAAGAAAAGTTGGTTGAAGCGGGATTCGAACCAACGACCTCTGGATATCAAGTCGAGTGTTCTACCACCTGAGCTATTCATCCCTATGGTGGGGCTCGTCCCTAATTAACCAGCTTCTTTGCTGGGGTGCCAGTCAGAAGCCATACCTTCATGCGCACTTAAACATGGGATCACTCCCAGTTTTAATTTGATGCAACCCGGAATGCGATAAAGCGGGGATTTCTCATTAGGAAACTAGCTTTTTGAAAATATTGCATTAAACAGAAAGAAACTGACTGGGAAAAAAATTGATCAATAATGAAGGTAGCAAAGAAAATTTGGCTGAAGCGGGATTCGAACCAACAACCTATTATTTTGGAAAAATTATCAGTTTATATTGAATAGAATTAAAAAAAAAGTTCATATACGATGATTCCATACGGACAAAGGAGACGTCCTGCCTTTGAAGGAGAATTTCCCAAACACTGGAAAAAACGTGTTTAGCAATTAAACATTAATGTTTAGAAAGAGATGTGTTTAGCAAATATTAACACTCGGTGTATAGGAACTGGACACCGATGTTTCGTGATTTCATTATATTCTCAAACGACGTGTTTCTACAGAACCCAAAATTCTGGGTCTATCGGATTTTCTGTTGAAACACGACGAAAATGATACTGATAGCAAGAATGTGCTTAGAATAGCGTTCACTCACTAAACACAGTTTTTGCAGTGTATTAATGTGGATTCTTTCAGTCCACAATTTTTATTTTCTGAATACAAAATTCATGAAAACATTTTGATCAAATGTGGGGAACCATAGAAGAGATGGGAACATTTTCTTCAAAAACGCAAACAAAATTTTACGTCGCCAGGTAACAATTTCGCTTGTTATAACGAAAAATGGGGATCATTCGTTTTGTACCATGGATAATGAAAATGTATTCTGACTTTTTGAGATTGTGCCGGCTGAGATTAATTCGCATACCATTTATAAAGTGTTCAGTCAGTTTGTTGCGAGCCCAGAAACATAATATTACACAAATTTAATTTAAAGACACTATATAACATTCTTAAAAACCCATTTAAAAAATTGTCAAACTTTGCTATCTGACATATCTGACAGTGTTTGAATGCGCAAATAAACACTCTAGATGACAAAACTTCAGACAGTTATGCTGTCACTTGTGAAATATTTCCAGGTAAAAATTGGCACATGAATTATCTTCGGCCGATGGAAATATTGCAACACAGCAGTCTATGGGGAAAAACTGGAATGGTCTTTTAATTATTTCTTAAAGTTTTTTTTAAAGCACTCAATGATCATTTTGAACAGTATTTTTTTAAGGGCTTCATTTATAGACCTTATCAAAGTCACTAGTAGCATAAGGAATCATGTACCTTACATTTTTTTTTAAATGGAACAATGTTAAACGATGCCTTTTAAGCCAAAGGAAAGTTGTTTCGGTGTTCATCACAGACTGAAACACACTTGCCACACTGTAAAGAGTGTCATTCCGATTTAGTATTTTTTTAATGGCTTAACCAAAACAATTTGCTTATATCTTTAATGTAGGTTTTCTGAAAATGGTCTGGTCTTTACTAAATCCACGTTAATGTCTGGAAAAAAGGTTCCCTTTTAAGATCCGTAACCAGTGCGTTCTATGTATTGTTGCTTTTTTTCACAGTATGTCATTGGTGGTATCAAACAAAGTCTCAATAATTCCCCATATTATACACACAACAAAAAAGTAACTACCCCCTTTTTCAAACAACCATAACTTTTTAACGAATTGAGTTTTAGCAAAATGATTTGGCAGGAGTATTTCTTCACTTATTGACTAACATCTGTGTGAAAATGTGAATGATCCGTCAAGCCATGCATGAGTGAGCATGCATTAAAGGCAAAAATGTCACTTTTGAAAAGTCACAGGAGTCATCTCTTATGCCAAAATAATGGTAAATAATGTCACTTTTTGCTTTGTTCATAAAGTGTGCTCACTCAACCATGACATGGTTACAACCCCTTACGTTCGTACAACATGTAAAGATACATTTTGCAGAAAAATACCGGATTTCACTTTTTTTCAATAAACGTAATGGATTTTACAATTTCCAAATTGAGAAATGATAAATTGAGCTCATTGAAGCGTAAAATATGCGAAAGTGCCAGGGGAGGTGTAAGGGGGTCAAACGATAGATGATTAACATAAATAGCTCTTAAAGATTGTGTCATTGATTTGCACGTCAAAAAACATCTAAACGAATGAAATCAGCTGAAATCATATCCAATGTAAAGATTAATATAAATAAACACCTCTCATAGAGACTTGGGGTAAAATATTGAGTTTTGGTGAAAATCTGGACGGTTAAACTTCATACTTTTTCAAATTACTCAGGACCATTTTCAAAAAATCCGCGACGTCAAACGTGCACGTACCGTTCCAAAATTGTCCGATCAGCCGTTAGCTAAATGTCGTGCGGAGATTAGCCGTTTGAGCAATCAGTGCGCTGCGCTGGTCTTCCGACGTTACACAATAACCGCGATTCGCAGTTTGAGCAAAATTTAAACTCACGGAAAGAACAACATTCTGGTAACATGTCGTTATTAGTTTTTCTCATAAAACAACAAATTAATGACGTATGGATCTCAAACTTTCCACACACCATTTGTAAGTACTAAACTACCGTTTGGTATTGATAATGGAGGGAAGTAATGGACTTGCACATCCCTGACACAATCTTTAATCATTCACCAGAAACAAAATTTGTCAAAATCCTGCGTCATAAATTCCCCAAAATGACCCTTGTGACTTTTGAAAAGTGACATTTTTGCCTTAAATGCATGCTCACTCATGCATGGCTTGAGGAATCATTTACATTTTCATACAGATGTTAGTCAATAAGTGTAGAAATACTCCTGCCAAATTATTTTGCTAAAACGCATTTCATTAAACAGTTATGGTTGTTTTTGTTGTGTTTATATCGTTGTCTACAAAAGAACGTTGAGGACGCACTTAGATATTTGATATTCTCTGGCACGATTTATTCATATCCGGCATCTCATTGTGTATCTTAAAAGGCCACGCAAAAAGAGCGGTGTTAGATTCAACACCAACTAGGTGTCTAATTCTAACATCGCTCCAACTTCAATAGAGGATCACACCGAGAGGTTTTGAAACTACACTGTGATGGTGTTGAAAAGTAATCGCGTGGCGCTTCTTAGTATTAATTTGACACTGCAGTTGTCGATATTTTTGACGCAGCGTTGCATTAGCGCAACGGTGTTAATTTATCAACTTCGCATGGTGTGGATTTCACACCGTTGGTGGTATAACACCGGCCTGGTATTGTTTCAACACCTGTCGGTGTGGTCCTCTTTTGAAGTTGAGGTGGTGTTACTTGGGTGTAAATGTTTCCACAATTTTTTCCAACATCAATTAGTTTAGCGGGAAGTTCTTATTTAAAGAAACTGATAAATCCCCTTAAAAAAACAAAAACACAAAAACAAACAAACTCATTTTGGATTTTGAAGTGACACCCATGGGTGTAATGTAACACCATAAATAAACAAAGGAAGCTTGGTGTTGCATACTTAACACTTGTCTTTTTGCAGTAGCGCAATTCAAAAACCTATCCTTTTTACATGATTTTGATTTTTCATTGTTTCACGGTATCAGAGTTTCATTTATATTTTGTTCGAATAGAACTTTTCTCCGGGGTACTTCAAGCAAACAAACAGAAAGAAAAACCAGAAACATCACAACTAGAAACAGATTGGTTGTGCGAAATCAATACAGCCGCGTTCTTTCTGAGTCGTCCTGGACGCTAGCAATTCGGCAAAAAGTCAAGGATGCTCAGGTGTTGATATTGTAATAGTATCTGCTATCGGCAAATATCGGATATACGCGATATGGAGCATTGGTCTTACCCTTTCTGAGATGAGGAAGTTGTCCCACGAATCTCGTGAACGACTTCCCCCTCTCCCCCAACTCCTCTTCGATTTTCTGATACGTCGCCTGCATTCCTTCCATTGTGGTTAGTGTCACCATTCGGTCAAGTTGTTCATCGGAAAGAGGGTGGTCTATAAATTTGGCAATACGCTTGATGTTCCCTCCGAGGTCCTAGATGAATAAAAAATAATGATAAAAAACCTAACTGACATGAAAACCACTTTAAAGCTTGTTTCCGATTGCAAAATTAGTTTCTCTGAGAAGTTTCGTCCAAATTGTCTTGGGTTGGGTTTTGTCTTTCTTTAACAGGCATCTTAATTCTCTAAATTTCTCTTGAAGACGTAAAATTCATCTGTTATCTAAACATAACACAAAAACTAAGTCCCCCCTTAAAAAATACCATAACTTAAAAACAAATGGTTTTGAGCAAAATAATTTGGCTGGAGTATAATGATATTACAAATACTTGAAGTAGGTTGATTTGAGTGTCGGTTGCCGCTATTATTAGCATATCCACGTCCCGGATCCACGTTTCGGATTCCTTCTCAACGAAAGAGTCGAGGTTGTAAAGTAACCCTTGAAACGTTGTATTTGCGAACGTGCACTGTAAAAACTACGGTGTAAGAAACAACACCAGTCGGTGTTCAAGTGAGAGGACCACATACTCAGGTGTTAAAAATACATCATGGAGTACAACGGGGGTCCACTGTAAACATGTAAACATGATACAGCGATGCAATATGTAATATGTGACTTTTTAAATCGTACTAATTTTTTAGAAACATTACTCTTTATATATACATGTATTTTTGTGGAGTGGACACTCCTCTTCTCCCAATTTTGTAGCTGTAAATTTTAACTTGTAAATCAACACTTTCGATGTACATTGTTTTAATGTCCCATGTCTTCTCCCTGTCGCAGTTTCCTTCCTAGTTTTTTTTTATCAGTGGTGATCTGTGTGTGTATGTGTCTGTGTGCGTTTGTGTGCGTGTTTGCGCATGTGCGTGTAACTTTGTGCGTGGCTGTGTGCCTTTGTGTGTCTCTGTGCGTGTGTGTGTGTGTGTGTGTGTGTGTGTGTGTGTGTGTGTGTGTGTGTGTGTGTGTGTGTGTGTGTGTGTGTGTGTGTGTGTGTGTGTTGTGTGTGTGTGTGTGTGTGTGTGTGTGTGTGTCGTGTGTGTGTGTGTGTGTGTGTGTGTGTGTGTGTGTGTGTGTGTGTGTGTGTGTGTGTGTGTGTGTGTGTGTGTGTGTGTGTGTGTGTGTGTGTGTGTGTGTGTGTGTGTGTGTGTGTGTGTGTGTGTGTGTGTGTGTGTGTGTGTGTGTTGGTTGCTTGTGTGGTTGGCTGCCCGTACGCGTGGCGTGTGTGTGTGTGTGTGTGTGTTTGAATGACGTTTGGTGTCCGGATGTTAGTGGTGGTGGTTGCTTGTGTGTGTGGCTGTGTGATGGTTGTGTGCGTGTATGTGTGGTTGTAGTGGAAAGCTGTGGCCTTGGGTTTTTCATGGGGACTGGGGGAGGGTCCTTTGCAAAGAGATACAGTATTGGCGCTCTATTTTACACTTTTCTAAGTTAACGTAAATACTCCCTTTTGTAATGCATTTATTTTTCTTCACTTCCTGTACATTGTCACAATCTTTCATACTGTAGGGGCCTACCCAAGGGTGATTGCTGGTGTACTTTCCCGTCAATTCATTCTTGTTTATTTTTATTAATATCGTTTTATCCGTATCATTTAAATGTAAACTTGACAGCTTTATAGTTCCGGGACTCTGTTCCCAGACTTTTGTCAAGTGCATTGTACTATGTTAGTTATGTGTATTATATTTTATATTATTTATTTTATTTTATATTATTTATTTTATATATGAAGCAATAAGCCGAATTGAATTGAATTAAATTGAATTGAATTGAATTGAATGTAACACCAATATTATCTATATAACAATCAGAATGTGCTATAACACCAATGGGTGTTGAACTAACACCATGAATTTAACACTGATGTAGAATGTTTGGTGCGGTCCTCTCACAACACCAACTGGTGTAATTTTAACACCACTGTTTTCGCAGTGTGTACGAGTGTTCAAACACAGCTTGCATTGTGTTGTATTAATCGCGGGCATCAACTTACTGTTTTGAGATCCTCGTACGAGAGAATAAGCATGTTAGGCTTATCTTTGTGTTGCCACCAGCCCCTGACATGACGAAACCATGTCCCACATACCACTGTATGAAAATTATGAATAGAAAGCGAGAAACATGAAAGTATCGTTACCGAATCAACAGAAACAAATCAAGAATCTCTTAAGATTCAAAAGTATATTCAACATAAGGTGTTCTTTAAGGTTAGGAGCTTGCCGGAGGATTGCCCGATATGAAGGTGCGCACAAGGTGCAACTTTGTGGAAATAGGTGCAGAGCCATTTACGCCGCGGTATTGAACCAAAAGCACCTTCCACAGGTATGCGCTCACCCCACTGCCTGCGCGGGTGCAAGTTTGTAACGTTCAAATTTCATGCATCTATTGAACAAAGGTTGTTCTTGACAACCTGAAAGCTTGTCCGAGGCTTGTCCGACATATAGCAACAAGTAGTATATGCAAACTAGATTCCAGCAATTGAAGTTTATTTAAAAAGAACATGATAGTGGAATAGCTCGTCGATACGTTCCGGGAATGAAACATCAATAAAATTACGGAAACGCCCTATAGGTACAAGTTTACATCTTAAAGGTTAGAAATAATGTATCTTTAACACAATTTTATCAGGTACAAGTAAGCAACGACTTGATTGCGTAGTGATAAGAGCGTCCTTTTCAGGTCCGAAAGGTCACGGGTATAGAACCCCAGTTGGGTCACACCAACGACTTTTGTTTTTATGGTGCCCTCATTCACATTTTAGGCGCAACTTCGCAACTTTCTGAAAGGTGCAAATTTGCACCTTTAAAAGTGCTCCTTATGTGACATTGGTCTGAACCTCTAACGGTGCAAAGTTGAACTTATTTTCTTAGTGTGTAGCAACAACTTATGAATACAAGGTAGTACCAAAGTATTCATTATGAATGTGTTTATGGAGTAGACCATCAATACATTATAGGCCGCCGAAAAGGAAATTTTCATAATTTGGAATGCATTAGTAAACAGGTATTTTCTTGCCAATAAGACATTTTCAGATTTTTTTCGCGCTTACTTTCATCTGACAAGAAGAATGGTAGAAATTCTTTCCATCCATCCATTTCCAGAGGGATCGTTGATTCATAGAACTTGAAAACAGCAACGGCAACATCCTTAGGATTACGAACAACGTAGATAATCTAGAAATGAAGATCATACAATATTTACGTCACTGACAAATGTCTTTTTGTTTTAAGATATTGTTTTAAAAGTAGAACTCTGATTTGAGGGCGGTATGATGATGTTCAAATAAATTGAACAATAACATAGAGTAATAAGGTTTTTAAAATCTTGTTATCATTACTACTTGATGTTTTAATCAGTGATATAATCTTTCCTTCAATTTGACGCGCGGTCATAATTGACTTGAATATTAGGTGCATGGGTCCCCCCCCCCCCGTTTTCATTATGAAGGAGCTTTCGCAACATCACGGAGCCAGAAGAGAGAGTAGTTTCCGTACATTTAACATGTTTAAGTAGCTGATCGCTACCCGTCTCCCAGTGTGTTGAAAACGGAAGTTAGCTTGATTGTGTGCTCTGCTGTCGAACATCTTTTATGTCATGTTTGAAAATCGAACGTCCAATGGAATAGGACGGAGAGAAAGTTAGTCTTGCGCATGCGCACACAGATTTTTCCCCCTCAAAATTAGCATCCTGTAACGTTCTGCTGCGAGAGATTCCGAACTACCTTGGGTTTTTTCTGCAGAATTTCAGGTGGGCAAAATTCTTCCAGGGTATGAGTTGAAATTACACGAGGTGAGGACCACTTTTCCATCCGTTTGTACCCAGGAACTGGAGAGTCATAATCTTCGACTGCGTCTGGAATTGCGAAATCCAGAGCGCCGATGAGAGAGCGGTCAATTTTTGACGGGTCGAGGTCGTGCAATAGCAGCCAAACTATTTCCCTGAGCCAGTGGGTGCCTGCAGAACAAAGCAAATATTCCATTTTATAATGTATTTAAAATTATGGATGTTTTCTCTTCCGAATTTAGTGATGCGCTATTTCTTTCACCTGGGGGTCTGTTTCATCAATGTCTCTCCTAAAAGTCTCTCCTAACTCTTAGAATATCTGAGTCGCTCCTAGCTCCTAATTAGGAGAGGTGTTCAAATGGAATTGAAATCAATTTCATAAAGTCTCTCCCAAGTCTCAATTTAAAAGAGACTTTATGCGATAGCTTTTTGATGAAATGGGTTTTGGCTTTGTCTCTCCTAACTCTGACTTAGGAGTCTCTTCAAGTCTTTGATAAAACAGACCCCTGTTCTTATACCAAAATTGCACGCTGCATACATTAGTTGTTGCTTGTCCGGCAAGCTATCAGTTTGTCAAGAGTAATCTTTATCAGAATAGTATGCATTACACTTGCATTTATCATGAAACAGGTCTATTGTCCCTGCAAAGACCTGAACAAGATATGCCATGTCGAATTTAGGGTTATCCCATTCCGTCTGCTAACATCATGAAAGATAAATAATTACGATTAAAGATCTCCTTTAGGGTTGTAAATAAAATATATTTTACCACTCTAACCAAGGAGACTTCGTGGAGACTGGAGTCGCCAACTGGTCGCCAATGAGGCCGAGTGAGCCACTGAGAGCCTCTAAACAATTTAACAAGCACAATAACTTAAGAAATATTTACCAGATTTAGGAAAGGTGATCAAATAGATGTCGTCTTCCCGAACTTTCCAATTCCGTAGAGCTTCGAAAATCTCTGGTCTTTGCATGTTATGTAGTGTCACTCCTTTATATTTTTCAGTCCCAAATACATGGTGGATATCGCTGGTTGCTGAAGTGGTAGGTGTGCTCGCGCTTGACGCCATTTTGTTTTATAATGTTTGATTGGTATTCTAGCACTCGCTTTGTCACTCATGTAGTTTTCGACGTCTGCTTTATGTAGAAGTCATTCAGAATACAGTAATAGAATTCAAATAAAAAAGGTAATTGAAAATATGATCTAACTACATAAGTGACGATATCACTTTTTAGAGTTTGCACCCAGTATATTTTTACGACAAAGACAACAATGCTGGTGACTTCAAACATGCAACAAATATTTGTATTACAAGTTCATCGATATCTGAAACTTCGCCCTCCTTTAGGCTTATACATGATGTCTCACTACCTATTATCTTATATCTCATACACAATATAATACTTCATGCTAATTAAGGCAAACTAGAACACAACGATACTAACCCTAGTACGATAAGCCGACCCGGTAAGCCGATTATCATTTGGGGAAAATACCCGGGGGGGGGGGCAGTCAAACATAATGCTCTACCAAAAAAAAACGCGTTTAAAGGGATGTATTGCAGGTTTAGATGCGGGCCGAGCGTGCACGCGTTAAGGGTATCAAAAACACCGATTTTCAACAAAAAGGGTGGTTTTGAAAGACTGGTCAAACGTATTAGGGTATGTTTTAAATTATTACCTGATGAATTTTAAAAGCATAGTGGATGAGACTTATTTACAGTGTTAACATTGCATTCCTTCATTGTATTTTAAAATCTCTGTTTTACAGTCTACAAATTTGAAAGGGCATGCAATACCCATAAAGATAATTTTGCCTATTTGAGCTTATTGTCAGCAGGTAGACAAAACTTGTTAAGGGTCATATTCTGGCGATAATTTGTTTAGGGGCAATGAAGCACACGGAAAATTTGTTTAGGGGGTTATTTTGCACACAAAGAATAACTTGTTTAGGGGGTGTCTGGAAATAATTTTGGTCACGCACCTGTATAGTTTTATGTTTGACTGCCCCCTCCCCCCCCCGACCCCCCGGGAAAATACTCAGAGTTCAACGCAAACTGCAGTATTAAATACAAATTGTCGCCGGCGACAATTTGTGACGATGTGTGAAAAACCTGACGGCACAAATTGTCGCCGGCGACAATTTGTGCCCGGAGTTGACGGCACAAATTGTCGCCAGCCATAATCAAAGCATGTTGCGTCATAAATTAAATTGTTTGTGGGTATATTGGTATATGTGTGTACTTATGTGTGTTAGAATGTGTCTGTTTGTGTATCTGTTTGTTTGTCTGATTGTGCGTTTCTGTCTGTGTGTTTCTGTTTCTGTTTGTCTGTGTGTCTCTGCATGTGTATGTCTGTGTTGCATGTGTCTGTTTGTGTGTCTGTATGTGTCTGTGTGTGTCTGTATGTCTGTTTGTGCGTCTGTATGTGTCTGTGTGCGTGTCTGCATGTGTCTGTTCTGTTTGTGTGTTTGTGTGTATATGTTTGTCTGATTGTGCGTTTCTACCTGAGTGTTTGTCTGTGTGTCTCTGTATGTGTATGTCTGTGTTGCATGTGTCTGTTTGTGTGTCTGTATGTGTCTGTGTGTGTCTGTATGTCTGTTTGTGCGTATGTATGTGTCTGTGTGCCTGTCTGTATGTGTCTGTTCTGTTTGTGTGTTTGTTTGTATGTATGTGTGTTTGTATGTGTGTGTCTGTGTGTCGGTGTGTCTATGTGTGTGTCTGTGTCAATATGTGTCTGTATATGTGTCTGTGTGTGTCTGTATGTCTGTTTGTGCGTCTGTATGTGTCTGTGTGCCTGTCTGCATGTGTCTGTTCTATTTGTGTGTTTGTTTGTGTGTATGTGTGTTTGTATGTGTGTGTCTGTGTGTCAGTGTGTCTATGTGTGTGTCTGTGTCAGTATGTGTCTGTATATGTGTCTGTGTGTGTCTGTGAGTCTGTGTGTGTGTCTATATGAGACTGTTTGTGTGTCTATGTGTTTGTGTGTTGATCTGTTTGTGTGTCTGTATGTGTCCGTTTGTGTATCTCTTTGTTTGTGTGTATTTGTGTATGTTTGTCTATATGCTTGTGTGTCTGTATGTGTGTGTGTTTGTCTGTGTGTGTCTATGTATCAGTCTGCGTGTCTGTATCTGTGTGTCTGTCTGTACGTGTATGTTTGTGTGTCTGCATGTTTGTTTGTGTGTCTAATTGTGTGTCTGTTTGTGTATGTGTGTCTGTGAGTGTATGTGTCGTGTGTCTGTATATGCTTGTGTGTCTGTATGGTTTGCGTCTGTGTGTCTCTGCATGTATACATGTGTGTCTGAATATGTCTGTGTTTTGTGTGTGTCTGTGTGTCTGTTTTGTTTGTATGTTTGTTTGTCTGTTTTGTTTGTCTGTGTGCTTGTGTGTGGCTGTGTGTGTCTGTATGTGTGCCTATGTGTCTATGTGCCTGTGTGTGTCTGTGTGTCTATGTGTCATTGTGTGTCTGTATGTGCCTGTGTGTCTCTGGGGTCTGCTTGTGTGTATGTGTCTGTGTATCTGTATGCGTCTCTGTCTGTGTCTATTTTTGTGGCTTAATGTTTTTGTGTGTTTGTGTATGTCTGTGTCTGTATGTGTCTGTTTTATGTGTATGTCTTTGTGTTTGTGTGTCTGTGTGTCTGCCTGACACTCACAACCACATACAAACTTACACAGACACAGGCATCCAAATACACTTGTACATCCTCTTTCTGACACCACATCAACTACCAATTCACACACACACACACACACATGCACGAAAACAGATATACACAGCCATTCACACACATACAAGCACACACAAACAGTATACACAGAGACGCACACATACACACATGGACATGTGCAAAGACAAATACACAGACACACGTAGAGACACAAACAGACACATTCATACACACAGACACACAGACATATAAACATACACGTACAGACACACAGGCACATACATGTACATAGACGCATACATACACACACAGACACACACAGAGATACACAA
>JZLH01S0604956.1:2450-12576 GCA_001188425.1 Eucidaris tribuloides | reverse complement strand
CCAATTTCTTGGATCAAATAGCCGTTAATATGTTATCAAATGTTTGAGAAAAAGCACTTATAATAATATAGCAGTATGTGGGGGGGCGGGCGGGCGGGGGGCGAGGGGAGGTGGCACAGGTGTTTTTGTGAAGACTGGCGTTTATGTTCGTGGATGTACTGTAAGCGGTGGCAGTTAGTCGAAAGTGTATATGTGACCCGTCACTTACGATACCCTGATAAAGTTGAAACTACCAAAGGTTTGAAAAGTGCCAATATTAAATATGATACACAAAGTATCAAAAAAGAATTTGTCCCCTTAAAATCAAAAGTTTTATGACCTTCATTCATGGTTTGGGAAATGTATTGAATGTTTATATTTATTCACACAATAATATATTTTCTTTTTAAGCTTATGTTTTATGAGATGTGCAACTGTATCAGTCTCCCCGGTATCAATGGTGACATGGGTCAATATCAGCTGCTAACCAGCTATTTCACACATCTCCCAGCTATTAATTTTACTTACTGATCATAAAATATATCGGCGTCTGTCTTTATATCAGTGTTGTCTTTGCCCAAAATGTTTTTTGTGTCACAAGTGAACACAAAAATGGATTAGGCTTGTCAAATTCACACCATAAGATATAAGGATTATAGCTTCGTGTGGATAATTGTACTCATTTTATTGTTTTGTACCATTTAAATCCCAAGTTTGTTTAGGGATTTTTATTTATTTGAATGCCCAAACAATCATTCCAAGCAATAAACAAGATTCTGTCTTATTTTTTTTTTTTAAATAATTAATAATTACGGTGTTACGGTTTATATGAGCTTTAAACCTCATCAGAAAGAGCAAGGCAGTCTGACTCTTTCAATGAGGTATGACTCATCGTAGACCTTGATACTTTATTAACCCTTTGCATGATATAATCGTAAAATATAGTTAGGAAAATCCTTCGGGGGTCCCCCACCCTCCCCCCCCCCTGGCAGATTTTTCATTAATTGACTAAAAAAAAAAAGACATTACGAATGTTTTGGCTGATATGACTTTTGGGCATAAAGCTTTCAAATAAAATTAAAAAATCCACCAACTAAACTTGAGGCCTTTAAAGAATTGTATATACTTGTCAACATGGAAATGTGAATGAAATGTACACCATTACATCTTCGGATAATGGGTTAACACATTGGAGAAATGTTGTTAGAAGCAATAGCCAATTTCATCATCTGTTGACCTTGAATGTATGAGGAAATTAGATCAACATGTATGTTGGGACGTGGAGGGCACCGTAAACACATTTCTTGAATTGAAATGCCCCATATGTAGGACATGATCTGATCATGGAAAAAATTTTTAATGCAAAACAGTGACGGGTTGCTAGTCACTAATCCCCTCCCCCAGCATCATCCATGAACATTTCTTCTCTGCCAATCCGACGTACAATTAAATACTAAGTTGATTGGACGTAGGGCCGTGATCATAATTGTGTGTGAGCACACTAGCTTGAGACATTTTACTGAGTTGCATTTGAATTTTATTGGCAATTTTGAAAATTTGTGAGCACCAAATTGGAGTAAAGAGAACTGGATGGGAGGATATCCTGCCTCAAATAATGAAATGACATCATCCGCTCTTCTGTAGTAGTAGGGATTATGTTGATATTGGTATTACTACCCTTAATCCAGTGAAAGGAAGCAGTTACGAAACATGCGTCTTTTGAAGAAATGAATGATGCATAGTTATTTTCACATTTAGTTGGACTTACAATTTGCCTTCTTTTGATTGTTCATTATTTGAATTATTTAGAAAGGGGGGATGAGTGCGTGGGCTGGCGAAATTTATATTAAACATGTATTGTAATTGACTTAAAAAGAAAACAATATTTCACAACATATTTGTGTCTGTTAATGACACAATAAACAAAAGCTATTGTGGCCTTTTTACTATAGCGACCCTACACATTGATGCTGCCTTGCTTGTGATAAAAAGTAAGAAATTTTTCATGATTTCACTCATTCTTTTGAAACCCTAAAACAATTTTTTTCCTTCGAGTTCTGATGTAGGAATCGCAGCTCCAGACTGTACAGGATTTATGTTTTTTTCCTTGCTTATTTTATTGTTTGTATAACCCAAGGAGGTACTAGGCGGTCGATATAACAAGGCATTTATGATGACAAACAAACTCTATTAATTCTCTTCTTGTTGCTACACTGTAAAAGCTAGATTGTTATGAGTCAGAAACAAAACACATTTTGTTGTTACATCACCTGCTGGCAAAAACACACACACACACACACACCTTTTTTTATGTTTCTTTTGTTCACTGCAACAATTATAGTTCCTGGAGTTATCTGGCCATAAGTAGAACTTCAGTTGTTTTCATCAAGTAAATCAGTGTTATCATTTTACTTGGACATCTTTCTTGAGCATCACTGCCAAGGGTGATTGGGTTGCAGCCACGTAGCGGAAATACCAGTTCTCATCAGCATGATAAGAATCGGTATAAACAGCCGAAGTAAATTTGACCACCTGTCAATTATTGATTTAGCTGGATTTAATTACCATCATAGAAAAGTGATCACAAATTGCGTCGCCGTGAACATTACCAAGAGTTGGGCCAGGGAAGATGGACACAAAGAAATTCTCGATCAATTCCCTTGTATAATAAGTTGGTATAAATATACATGTAATGCTAACTGTTTTAAAAAAGACCTTGGCAACTGGAGTTTTCAGCTTGGACTTGTGGTTTATGGTCAACAAGTGCACCTTCTCATTTTTCATTTTCGGGGGGGCATGGGTAGTTTTGAAGCGAATTACTTCGATTGAAGTTTGAACAAAATATGAGTTTTGACTGGAAGCATCTTGAAGAGCTATATCCTTCTTCTTTGTAAGATGAAAAACTTTACAGTAATTACAAACTAAAATTTTGACCTTTTCATTGAATTATTTTCAAAGGAGGAGTACATGCTACTGCTCCTCAGTGTGGTGGCGTCACATTTTGGAGGAATTGGAAATGTAAAATGATAGACTTTACAAGCACACAACGTAGCGTTGCACCTCAGACTTTGAAATAAAATGTATATTTCTGCAAGCCCACACAATTTGTTGCACTAGACAGTGTGAAAATAAAATGTAGATTTCTTACAAGCAACAATGTGGTTACATTTGATAGTTGGAAATAACATGTAGAATTCTGCAAGCACACTAATTAAGTCTTGAGCATAGTACATGTAATACTAATATAAACACTTGCAACAGTTTCTTAAACGACTTTTCATAGCTGAAGTACAAATATACTGAGTTTGATGATGCATGGCTTATCCATTCTGCCTCATCATCAAGAGTTCTCAAAGATATCCTTCCATGCATCGTATATAATGGAAGCTCAGATGCAAAAAAGCTTCTGCAAGTTGCAGTTCCATCAGGGCCATGAATTTTCTTGTGCCAGTTCAACAGTGATTCGGCCTGGTATCCCATGCAGTGTTGTATTTCCTGCATGGGCTGAAAGAAGTTTTTAAAATTATACAAAATGTTGAGATGATACAAAAAGAAAAGTTTGAATAGATTATAAAGAGGTTTTTGGTTGTTGATTCCTCTCCGCTGGTTTTGTTGAGTTTGATTTCCTTTTTTATACATATCAGATATGCTGCGCCTTTCAACATTCTTAAACAAAAGGAAATACAAACTCAGAAAATAAGGAAAAAATGGAAATATTGTACATGTATGTGAATTAAAATATCTGAAGATCAGACCCAAAGTTTGTTCAAAACTTTTGAAGAATATGTCTGTGAAAAATTCTAAATTTTAGCACTTGAATGTAATTAGACAAAATGAAAATAAAACACTAATAGTTAAGCAATTCTGTTAGTATTACATCTAATAAATTAAAAAAAAACAAAAAACTCTGTGTAAAATTTCAGATTTTGTTCTGAAAAGTGTTTCAAATGGTCTTCCTGGCATAGGCCTATAACAGATTGTCCTCAGTGCAATAATTTTTACGTAAATCTTGGTTGGTTTGGATAATATGATATAGCATCTGGGTTTGGAAATCTGTGTTGATTGGTAAAAATATCAAATGGCACTGTACATAAAATATATTAATAACCTGACAAATAGTCTAGTTCATAGACTGCTCTTTTTATGTACCCTAATCCCAAATCAGAGCAAAGTGAACAGTGAGCATAGACTAGCTTGTGACATGTACGTTCCCAGACTCACACCTAGTCTAAGTTTTTATACAGTTGGGGGATTAGGGTAAAAAAGAACAGTCTAAACATAAGACTACCATACATACCATGCAGTTCTTCCTCAGCTACAATGTATTCAGGTGGTGCAGTAGGAACAGCCATATCCATAGCAAAAGCATTGAAACTTACCTAGAAAACAGAACAAAAATGAAAGAAAAATATAACGTCTCTTGTACAACAGTTGTAATACAAACTCCTCACAAGTGCCTAGGCATGGTTACAATACTGATTTATACGTAAATTGGGATAAATGATTCCTGTCATCTATTTTATACACGTATTAGTTACAGGTGTACAATACACCGTTTCTTTTCCTGCATATATGTTATCTGTTCTATTACACATTGTATTATATTACATTGCCCTACATTTCAGCTTCAGATTAGAAGAGTGTTCATGATAAATTAACCCGTTGCAGACGCTTTGATTTCGCTATAACACACGTTTTACATAGACCCCAACACGAGATACCTCATAATCAGTCTCCAATGGGTTAACATTTAAAGGGACAAGGAGTGACACCACTTTCTCAATGTTGCATCCAACCTTTTCACCACCAACTGGATCTAACATTATAATTTGATCCAGCTGAATAAGAGGTTGGATATGACATATAGAAATTTGTCCCTCCTCGGCCCTTTATATTATAATAACATTTCAGTGTTAAGAGTTTCAATACATGAAATCACAATGATGTCATGTGTATTCAAATGGAAATCACAAGTAAAAAAAATCCAGTGAAAACATCCAGGGAGTCCCGCGGGTCCATACCCCTTTTATTTCATCGAAAGTATCAGTTTTCATGGTACCCTAATGTAGATGGACTTGCCTGTCTGTTTATACATTCATTTTTTTTTTCTTCTTTTTTTTCGTTTTTTGGGGGGGGGAGGGGGGGGAGTCTGTTAGAACATTTTTGGAGAATCCATCGCTAAACAAAGCAGCTTGCTCAGATCCCCTTTTACCCGTGTAAAATAATAACTGGGGGCCTGGTGTGTATATTTTTCATGAACTAAAAAGATCATTGTTATTTTCATTTGCATTATGTTATATACCACTTAAAAGATATATTTCTGGCTTTTCACATGAATTGAGAGCACCACAAGGATATTCTTAGAAAAAAAAAGGTCATTGATATTATTTGTGTTTGTAGGCGGTTGTATTCTTTGGTGACATGAGCATTTTAAGGATGAAAAATACTATCATACAATTTATATTCCTGTATTAATTACAACCTCTGTCATTCAGCTGGTATATCAGTGACAATATATCATTTCCTGGTTTCTGTGTATCTTGAAATATACTCTCCTCCTTCAGATTACAGATCTGTCACAAAGTTCATACCCATTGTAGTAATGAAACCAAACCACTTTTCTTTTTTTTTGCGGGGGGCAGAAATTACATTGGAAATGTTATGGAAGTTGTGAAGTGGAGGATTTGTACAGGGTTTGACAAATTCTTTGGGAATAAAATTCCATTTTGTTGACATAAAGAAACAAAATTAAAGTGATTCAATATGAGTGAGGGTTGAGGGAAAAATTTGAAATCATTACTGTCAAAACTATGTTTAGGGAGCAAATACATTTCTAACACATTCTTGCTATCACTTAGTAAAACTAAAGGATAAACATGTGTCAAATCACAAACCCGTTGTCCAATTTGTATTCTAGTGAGTGTCAATAATCTAAATGTACATTTTCTAATCACATCTTTACTATCACTTTCTAAACACTAAACAGAGCTGCCAAGTAGTATTGATTTTCAGTATTTTGTACTGAAATTTGATGAGAATACTGAAGGTTTTATGCAAAATACTGATTTTCCAAATTTTGAATTATGTGCATTGTTATGATATGCCTGCTACAAATACTGATTACTGTAGCAAAATACTGATTTTCAGCCATCAAAATACTGAAATGCTATGAAATAAGTTGGCAGCTCTGACTAAAGTTTTAATTTCTAGACACACTTTAGAGTGCAGTCATAATAGTTCTTAATATTTTATTAAATTATTGCAATCATCATTTAGCAACACATCCTCTTTTAATTTTATGGGAGATCCAATGCCTCCCAATCATCGTCCCATCCACCCCCTCCCCCCCCCTCCCACCTTGCCTCGCGGAGGACATACCGCTGCTTCTGTCACGACGATATTATTTTGGGATCCTCCTCCTCCGGCGGTCGTCCTTCCTCTTTTGCGACACAAGCCGCATGCGCAGAGACCAACTCCGACAGCACCCGTCGTGAAGACCAGAGCAAACACACCCAGACTACAGGCCTCAACTATCATTAAGTTGTTCTGTAAAAGAAAGAGAACAGAAATAGTTGCGGAGACAATCAAGAACATTGCATTATACCCTTAAAGGAAAAATGAGAGAAACATATTAATGAAGGTTTGGTGAAAATCCACCAAAAAAATAACAAAGTTATGAATTTTCAAAGTTTTGATTTGGTGACGTCACATGCGAGCAGCTCCCCGTCATGTTTTATCAATTCTATTTTGATTTTGTGACGTCACATGCGAGTAGCTACCCATATGTCTTGTGAAATCAATTCCATATATTGTCATTTTTTAGATCATGATAAATGAATGTTTCTTTTTCCATAGAAGCATATATTAGATGAAATCATGTTCAATGCACTGGTAAAATCATTTTCAATTTTCTAAGGAAATGACACTTTATGGAATTCATAGGCCTATTACATGGCAAATGGAGCTGTTCGCATATGCATGTGAGTCAAAAATTAAAACTATGAAAATTCATAACTCTTATTCTTTGATGGATTTATTAGAATAAGTGGGTTATCTCATTTTCTGCTTTTATTGCAACCAACTTAAGGTCAGGGTGGACTGCTCCTTTAAATATAGTCAACCTACTTTCTTAAAATCGGAGCGTGAACAAACTCACTAGCTCAGGACCGATAGAAGTGGTTGTTTCGGATAAATTGCTCTCTGAGACTTCCGAATGGTTATCATATCCTGGAAACATGCGAATATTCACTCCTGGAAAGGATGGTTTGGGTGTATTTTCTTCCCTTGACTGGATATTGATTTTTCCCAAGAAAGATTTTTTTATCAGTATTATTATCTGTTGTAACAAAAATTCAGCAAAGAATGCGACCGGCTCACAGTCTTTCTCGCCAAAGTTATATTTTGGAGATTGGTATCCTATAAATTTCACCATATTAACATTTCTATTTTCTATGCTCTCATCATAAACAACGCAGATTTGCTTCTAACGCAAAAATAAATAATACCAAGTTAACTGTAATTGGACGCCTTTCCTTAATTATGATAAATCAATCAATTATTCAATCAAATGGTCAATGTATCAATAAATCAATGAAAATCAACTTATTCGTCGACCTCTGACCTCAAACTTTCGAGAAAAAAAAACGTTATGAAAGTTAAATAATTGTGGTGATTTCATTTGGGGCGTGGTTTTGGTTTGCGGAGCCGATAGAAGATATCTTTTCCATACCTTTTGATCTATGAATATCGACACGTGATACATGTAATCATGTTTATTTCGACTCAACTCTTCCTTTCCAAAATCCACATTCAGCCATGCGGTTGTTGGAAACTTAAAAACCAATTTCACTCAACTTCCTTGTCGAAAGCCTGTAATGTTATTGTTCAGCTGATTTTACCTTCCGGGGGAAACCACACTTCACAACATACAATACCCGCCCCCGATGTCTATGTAAAGTACAGACTTGCGCTGCCTCAGAATCGTTCCATATTAATTGAACTTCGTCATCGACATTCCCATCCAAGCTTTCAAATCAAAACTGAAATCTCACCTAATGAAGACCCCATTTAACTGACTATTAGTTTCCATATGATTAATTTGTACATTAATAGATTTTATAAGTACATGTACCTTGCCCTATGTTCAATGTTGTATGTTAATAATTGTGCGCCATGAGTGTCTTTTGACTGCTGTGTGCGTGTTACAGATGTATAGTCCTTATCATATTCTAATAATTAATTATAATCATAATTATAATAATTATTATTATCGTTATTACATGCATTATTATTATTATCGTTATTATATGTATTACTATTATTATTGTTATTGTGATGATGATGATGAGGATGATGATGATGATGATGATGATGATGATGATGATGATGATGATGATGATGATGATGATGATGATGATGATATTTTTTGTTTCTATTTCCTCACTTAAAGTTTGACCTGCGTTTAGGGGTGTTTTATCGGTATTTATGCTTAGATTATCACGGGCAACTTTGTAGACCAATGAATGACATATAAACATTGATACATCAATATTGTCATTGTAATGATCCAGGTTAATGCTTTTGATTAAATTTAATTTGTGTTTATTAATACATCGGATCACTGTGATATCTAAACTTCTGTGTCCTTGGTGAAACACTTTCCTTTCAAAACAACAACAGACATCTCACCTGGTGAAACAGACTGACCTACCCATGGGGCACCTGTACACAGACCATTTCAACCATTACATTTCAAATTTATGGACGTTTTGTCTAGAAAACAGGATGGCTGTGACAAACGATATCACCAACTGCTTTGCAATCGCATGTCTGTTTGTAGTCTCTATATTTTTTGCAAACAACTTTCGATAAACACCGTCTGTCGAAAATAATCTCTGTAGACAAACCTAGATATAAGGTGTAAACAAATTGTATACCTTTTTGCTCATATTTATTACCTCCGTCAAGAGGATAATGCTTTATATATCTGTTCGTCTGACTGTCTGCTAGTCTGTTAACCCGATTACACCTGAACTATTGAACAAGTATCTGGAAAGGTCGGGGTTTTTTTTATAATACGCATCTGGGAATATCAAAATAAAGGTGAGCTTGGGAGTCTGAACATAAATTGAAGATGACACATGGTCAAAACGTCAATGAGCATTTCCTAAATATGTTTTTTTTTCCAAACATCTTCAACCAGGACTACAATATTGCTGAAAAGATATAACGAAGGTCGAAGATCAAATATATACATAACGAGCACCCATGGCTTTGATGTCTCTTCCAGACATGCACTGTTTTATTTCCATTGTTTTTCGTCGTTTTACCGCCAGTTTGTTTCTGTTTTTATGGTGTGTATTCCCCTTGTTCGCTCGGCGAAGATATTATTCTCGTGATGGGGGAGTCAAAATTGTTAGTGCAAGGAAATAAATGAGATAAACAGAGCAAAATCAGGGAATTAAGCACAGTCAGTGGGAAAAGTTTGAGAAAACATGAAGCACATCTGAATACGGTAAACTTTCTCTTTTTTGATGAATGAAAGGTTTGCAGAGAGAATTAAACATGTCGAGCAGAGATGAACAGCAAACCTGCTCGACGTGTTTCTCAATTTTCTTTAAAATTCGTTCCATTATTAATTTTCATCGAAGAAAAAATTTGTTCAAGCCTGAGTTTCATGTATGTATTTTCAGTCACAATTTTATGTAGAGTGTCTCTATGAATAAACATTCACGAATATTGAATGTACGGTAAGTGATATTTTGTGAAAAAAATAAACGGATCGAGGTTTGCTCACAATAATATTGAAAGTCAAGGTGTTGTCGATTTGTAATTTTTTTGCGATGTTAAAATATCAAAATCATTTTCTCCAATTATATTCCAAAACTTAATAATGATGTGGTCCTCCATTTGTTCCCCCCCCCGGGGGGGGGGGGGGCACTGTCATTACAAGGTGTACACCATGCGCGTGTGAAAACGCAAATAAAAGGGGTTGTTTTTCACGGTTGGACGATGTACTCGCGTACATTGAAAAGGGTATCAAAATCGCCAAAATCAGGAAAAGGGTAGAGTTTTAACAGAAGGTTTACTTTAAAAGGGTATCATTTCAGACTTGAATACTTGTTTAGGGTATCTTTTCAGACTTGAA
>JZLH01S0604951.1:31279-44924 GCA_001188425.1 Eucidaris tribuloides | reverse complement strand
AAAGGGATGAATGCCTGACTTAAAAAGACAATACCACAAATTCTCACCTTCATATTTGAATGAAGAACACCATACAATGACATAACCTGTAAAAATTAGCCTTGGAAAATGTACACTTTTTTTCACTGCTTCATTTTCAGACCTTATCAAAGACGCTTAGAGCATGGAGGATTATGTACCTCACATATTTAAGACTATGGTCATTTTTAACTTGTGTCTTTACGGTCTTCCTGGTGTAAGACGGATAATAGAGGGAAATTCCCACTTACCACAGCAGGGTTCAGACACCAGAAGTTGAGAGAAAGTGTCCACACAGTCTGTCTGTCTGGTGAAAGAAAGAAACAGAGTCTGAATTAGACCAGAGAACTGTAAATAGAAGGAGTGGAAACAAGCTGCTCTCCTTGGTTTCCATGATCCAAGATGCAGAAAAGTCTTGCGCTAGTCTGTAACTGCTTAATAGGTGGATAGACAAAAGAGTGCATCAATTGTCAGGGTTTCAAACTCCCACATCAGAAAGAGAGTATCTAAATAACTGTTAGCTGTCCCTTTCAATGATTCCTTATTAATTGTTGAATGTGTAATGAGTTGAGCAATGAAACAAAACTTGTAAACTTGTGAGCTTCATCATACCATTTTCAACTGATAAAATATGAAAAAAAAATACTATATATCCTGAATTAAATGGCAGGACATTAAAACAAGTGTGAATGATCGAAATATCCTTAAAAAATTGAGTTTTTGTCAGGACTTAATTTTCCTTTAACCAACACTGGCACACAAATTATATGAAGATCGGAGAACTAAATTTGAAAAATTGTTTGATGCACTACTCCCAACAATAGCAGTCCTTATCAATACCGATCAGACCATAACTTTGGCCAATAATTTGATAAATGCAAAACTGAGGCCTGTTGTCCGAATTACTTAGGTAGAAGAACGGCTCCAAGCATGGAACTCCAGTGCCAAGTGGAATGTTACGCATCCTTTGTTAAAGGCAAGGTTCACCCTAACATCAAGTGGGTTTTAATGAAAGCAGAACAATGAGAGAAACATATTAATGAAAGTTTGGCAAAAATCCACCAAAGAATAGCGGAGTTATGAACTTTCAAAGTTTTAAATTTGTGACGTCACATGCGAGCAGCTGCCCCATTGTCATGTATTATGAATTCAATAAAGTGCCATTTTCTCAGAAAATTGAAAATGATGTTACCTGTGCATTCAATATATAATTAGAAACATTATTTCATACATGCTTCTATGAAAAAAAACCCATTCAATTATCATGAACCAATAAAAAGTGGCAACTTATTGAATTAATATTACATGAGATATGGGAGCTGCTCGTGTGACGTCACAAAATTAAAATTTTGAAAGATCATAACTTCGCTATTTTTTGGTGGATTTTCGCCAAACTTTCATTAATATGTTTCTCTCATTGTTCTGCTTTTATTAAAACCCACTTGATGTCAGGGTGAACCTGGCCTTTAAGTGTTAAAATTCACTCACACGTTTGCATAAATTACAAGATGTTCACTCCTATTTACATCTCCCTTATTAGACAAATGATAATTAATACTTGAGTCGCAGGTAGCATTTACAGGGTATTTATTGTAAGTTTATTCTCATCTTACTCCACATTTGATCTCCTGATATGATGCAGCTAAAATTAGTTGTGATATGTACACTGACATCATTCTCAATTTCTGAAAAGGCAGGAGAGTGGGGGAGTGGATGCCAGGGGAACTGTTGTTTGAGTATCTGTCTAAAATTAAGCTACGATCACCTATACCACCTACACATTATCTTCAAAGCAATCCACCATCACATATAACCTGACCTAGCATAAACCGGTGCTTGTCAGCAATTTACATTGTGGAGAAAACAGCTCCAAATATTGAATGTAGGTGTCTGGAACCAATTTGACATTTTCACATTTCTGGAAAGAAGAATTACTTCCGATCTGTCACCAAAAGAATTAACTTGAAACACAAAGTCAAAATAAAGATATTTATGATTTTATAAAACAAGTCAGAGTGGTTGTTAAAGGTAAATGACATGATTGGGGATAGTCCTCAACTTGGGCTGAAAGTACTCTAGAATCAAGTATACTATGCAAGGATTATCCTGTGAAAATATTGTAATTAAACGTTGACTCATTCTAAAATAACTAATGTCAATTATCCCTCGTGGCAGGCAAACCTGCTGTGTGGCTCTCTTTGGGCCTTATTTTTATCGTGCCCCGATAAAATTAAAATACTATTATGTTCATGTTTGATTCTCCTTAAGTATACAAATTACAGACAAATCCTTCCAGCTAGGAGATCCACTTCAGCTAGTGTATAGTTGGTATACATTTCAACTCATTTGGTTCTTGAGGCATTTTCAAGTGTTCCCAATCATGTCACTAACCTTTAATGTGTTGGTCAACTTTAAAACCCCCTTTTCCCAGTTTCCTTATGATGCGTCAACAAAATTTAAAATCATCATAACTCAGCCACACATCACCCAATATCTATGATATCAAATTGAAGTTTATGGACAGATCTTTGCAGTGGAATAAAATCTCAATTTTGATTTTTGTCACTACGTGCCAGGTTTTGATGGATCCGGTCACATATACTACTTAGAAAAAAGCATGAGGCCATGGAGGGCACATACACCCTCTGGATGTAGACACATTTCACACACATCTTAGTCATGGTTGGTAGGATTACCTGGAAATCAACTTTATCATTTATATTTGCAAACCTAGATAAGTGACAGGTAATTACAAATCATTTGTAATATGTCATATAATTAACTTATATGTATATGTCATATAATTAACTTGTCTTATTTTGATTTAAAAATGAAATCTTATAATACAAAAAAAAAATGAATTCATACTTCGTTGCTTAATACACACAAACAAGACTGTGCCGTAAACTGCAGGAAAGGATGAATTGTCGCTTCAAATTTCAGTGTAATTTAAATGTCTACTCCTGTGTATTATGGTTTCTTTTGTCCTAAATTTCTATGCATTATTGTACTCGTGCTATTTTTTTGTGAATTTTGAATGTAAATAAATCCCTCCCATGAGGCAAAAAAAAAACTATTGTTATTATGGTAATTATCTTTTTGGCATTCTCATGGAGAAGTCACCCATCTCTGCAAATCAAGAATACTGTTTTTAATTGAAAAGACAAATTAAACATTTTAAAAATTTGTTTTTAACTATGACTGCATTTGGGGGCATGCTTAAAAATTATGTCAACTTACTTCTTCTACTGATCCAGCGATTATTCTGAAAGTAAAGGAGAGATAAATGACCATGACATAAAGTGTTGTCCATGATTCAAACAAACATTTTAACAAGACTTATACTTACTACTGTTGTTACTAAACTAGAAAACGTCAATGACGTAGCGCTCATCCGGCATCTCCCAACATCATATATCCGAAATTTCATGTGGTACAATTTTCATACTGGTCAAAAAATTAATATTTGAAATGTCCCGGGAAGGAACATGAATATAATAAAAGTTAGAGTGAAAAAAATATTAAGTTTCAATGCCCCGGAAGGGAGCATGAAAAAAATAAAATAATAATAATAACTACATGAATTATATAATGATTGCACGCCCCTCGCCATTTCCGGGGCTCCAATACTGAATTTTTGTTTGTTGGAAAAACACATTGAAGTGGAACCAAATTTAAAAGGTACTTTGATATGAATAAGAACTGAAATAAATTTGTTATTTTTTGAATATCAAATTACGCATATTAATAAATGGAGCAACAGTGAAAATTCCTGGTAAGAAGTTTCGTGTACCAAGCTTAAGCTCTACCAGATAAAGCAAGACTAAATCAAAATTGGTTGAGAATGAAATAGAAGAAGCATTTTTTGTGATTTTATTTGTGATTGTTGAATAAATTTGCATAAATTGCATAATGAATAATTTAAATTTGCATAATTGATTAATTTCAAAAATTTGTGTAGAAGTCTTGAAAGCCCCCCACCTAGCCCGCTATCAGAAATCAAACAACAAGAATGAAAAATCGGTCAAGAAACGTGGAAAGAAGCAATTTTGTTATTGGGGATTATTTTTGCATAAAATTACCAATAATCAATTAATGGAATATAATTTCAAAATTCTGGTAAGAAGTTTAATGTGGCATAACTCACCCTACCAAATTAAAGCATCACAATCAAAATCAGTTTGAAAGAAATGAAGAGTAAGAAAGCAATTTTTTGTGGAATTTCGAAAAAATTTGCATAAATTTGGCATAATTGATTAATTTTAAATTTGGGCATAATTGATTATTTCAAAATTTTGTGTAGAAGTCTTGAAGCCCCCATCCTAGCCCTATCAGATTCAACAAACAGAATGAAAATCGGTCAAGAAATGTGTGGAGAATAAGGAAGCAATTTTTGTATTCTTTGGAAAAAATTTGCATAAATTACTCATAATTAATTAATGGAGTAATAATTTCAAAATTCTGTGTTAGAATATTAATGTGCACACTCAGACCCTAACCAAATAAAGAAATCAATATATCGGTTGAGAAATGAAGGGAAAGACATTTTTGTGATTTTCGCAGTAAATTTGCATAAATTAATATATATAATGAATTTCATGATTCTGTGTAGAAGTTTTTAAATACCGCCCACCTTAGACCCATCAATATGAAACAATCAGAATCAAAATCGTTGAGGAAATGACGAAGAAGAAGCTAATTTTCAAACTGTGGACGGACGGACGAACGGACCGGACGGACGGACGACGGGACGCCAACGCATGGCATAGCTCATCGGCCCTTCGGCTGGATGATCTAAAAATGGAATAGGATTTTTATTTCATAAACGCATCAAAATACGAAAAGTAATATCAAAAAACTAAGCAGTTCGACTGCAGCGCAGTCTATGGGTATGCTTCCGCAGTCCAAACTTCCATCCAATTGATGTTATTTGAAAACTTCAGTTACCATGTACAAGACCATTAATGAATAAGCGTAAGCCATGTGACCATTGTGACCATTGACCAATGTTACAGTAAAATCCAATTTAAGCAGTTCTTAAATTAATCGTGACAATGAGCTCAATTCAGGACATGAGGCCTTGGACCTTTAACCTCTGACCTTATCACTCTCAAACTCAAATCAGCTAAATTTGTGCCTATATTAGGTACTCCTCCCAAGTTAGCATCAAATCGGGAAAAGTCAATACTCAAGTTATCAATGGTAACGAGCCCAATCAGACATATTTAGGCCCGATGAACTTTGACCTTTGACCTTTTCAGCTCCAAAAATTCTAATCAGTTTCATTGGTCCTCATAATACATACTGTCACCACAAGTTACAGACATTACCGACCAGCCACTCTCAAAGTAATCGCGTAACGAGCTGCAAGACAGACATATTTAGGTCCCGTGACTTTACTCTTTGACTTGTTGATGACCTTACTCAAAATCTTAATCAAGTTCATTTGGTGTCTCTCATAGATATCATATCTCACCCAAGTAACATAAAATCTTGACAGGTGAGCCGTTCTCAAGTTATCATGGAACAGAGACCAAAATCAGACATATTTTAGGCCTGGTGACCTTTGACCTTTTGAGACTCGTGAACTCCAAAATCTATTCAGTTTATTGTGCCTTAAAATACAATACTTCACCACAAGTTACATCACAATCCACAGCCGCTCTGCAATTACGTGGTAAGCGATCCCAAATTCAGACCGATATTTAAGGTTCCGGTGACCTTTGTACCCTTTGACCTTGAACTCCAAAATTTAATCAGTTCATTGGGTGCCTCATAATACATACTTTACCCACGTTACATGAAAATTCAACTGGCCCGTTCTAAGTTATCACAGTAACGAGCCCAAATCAGACATATTTTAGGCCCGGTGACCTTTGACCTTTGACCTGTCAGCTCAAAAATCTGATCAGTTCATTGTGTGCCTCATAATACATACTTCATTCAAGTTACATGACAATCCGACCAGCCGCTCTCCAAGTTATCGAGCGTAACGAGCCCCAAATCAGACATATTTAAGGCCCGGTGACGCTTTGACCTTTGACCTTTCAGCTCCAAAATCTAATCAGTTCATTGGTGGCTCATAGTACATACTTGGTCCTAGTTACATCAAAATCCGATTGGGGGTTTCTCAAAGTATCGCGGTAACGAGATCCGGTAACAGACGGACGGACGGACGGACGGACAACCTGAAAAACAAGATGCCTCCAGCAACTTCGTTGCGGAGGCATAAAAATCATTCAATCAAGAAATGAAATTCAAATAAATCTTTAAATTTGACAGAGCAAATTTTGATTAACTGGTCATTTTGAATGGAATTGTTATCACCCATATTAATGATACACATTTTGAAACAATGATGTTTATTTATTCATTCACTTAACTTTGGGGGGAGGGGCACAAACAGACCAGAATTTGTAAAACTTTCCATAAATCAATCAATAAAATGGCACACAACTTGAATTATGTTACCACACTCGTTCCATTTCCACTCTATTTCCAATGTTTGGTAATAGTTTAAAAAAAAAAGGCAATAGCAAGATTGTGTCTCGCCCACCCGTGACTAAATAAGAAAGGTTACTTTTCCCCAAGTACGTCCTTCACCAGCCTTTGATGACACAAGAAAGTCTTGCAGACCTGTAATCTTCAACGTTTAAACTAAAATGACCTTTGACCTTACCATGCGACCTCCGACGGCACCACAAAATGATGATCTCCCTTGTGCATCTATCATCCAAATTTGGTTGCCATTGGACCAACAGTTGCCAAGTTACGTTTCATAAGAGAGTCTTGCAGGTAAACTTTAACGTTTGAACTAACATGACCTTTGACCTTACCATGTGACCTCTGATGGTACCAAACCATGAAGGTCCCCTAACTACATCTACAACCAAGTTTAGTTAAAAACCGAGTGACGGTTGCAAAATTATTTATCATAAGAGAGTCTTGCAGGTAAACTTTCACATTTGACCTAAAATGACCTTTGACCTCACCATGTGACCTCCGGCAGCATCACAAAATGATGGTACCCCTAGTGCATCTATCACCCAAGTTTGGTTGCCATTGGACGAATAGTTGCCAAGTTATGTGTCACAAGAGAGTCTTGCAGGTAAACTTTAACGTATGAAAAAAGAGTCTTGCAGGTACTCTATAACAATGTGACCTTAAAATGACCTTTGACCTGACCACATGACCTCCGACAGCACCACAAGATGATGGTATCCCTAGTGCATTTACCACCCAAGTTTTGTTGCCATTGGACCAGCAGTTGCCAAGTTATGTGTCATAAGAGACTCTTGTAGGTAAACTTTAACATTTGTGACCGACGGACGACGGACGGACACCATTTGGATCCCTTAGTCTCGCCTTCACCTCCGGTGGGCAAGACAAAAATTGATCAAAATGTTTCACATCCAAATATCACATAGTACTTACTGTGTTTTGAAATGGGTTCTTTGCCTTTGTTCTCAAGAGAGCCACCCTGTACAGAAAACAAATGAAGTAAACAACAGCTGGTTTTACAAAAATTTATTTCAACGTTAAGATTATGTATTAGAGCTTTTATCATTCAAAACTTCTCTGACAACATATCATAAAACATCTTGCCAATATTGACAATTGTTGATAATAATTTAGGCTTAACCCATGGGAGACGATTTGATGTCACTATAACACACAGTTTCCATAGACCCCAACACGAGTTAACTCGTGCTTAGTCTCGAACGGGTTAATAAAATCTTTGGCAAAGCACAAATTAATAGCTCGGATGCGCCCTAGTAATTAGTCCTAGTCCAATGACATCCTTATGAATCATCTCTTAGAATTATGCTATGCTATGTTTTGGCAAAAGTGCGTATGTGTAAAAATAACAAATTTTATTTTCATTTCATGAGGGGTTTCTTTTGGCCAAAATTTTCATTTAGCCAAGTGTCAAAAATCATTGATTTTCTTTCCAAGATACTAGAGCCTATCTTCTAACTTTTTATTTTTTCTTGCTTTTGCAATCACAAAAAGGTGTTATCTGGAGATACGCCCCACAATACATGGACAGAGTGTTTAATATTTTGGCAAATCGGTGTATCTCAAGATATGCCCTTTTGACAAAATAATTCATAGCAATGTGGATTAACAATGTTTAGGCAAAAAGGTGCACGTGCCTAAATTTGCTTATTTCTATTGATTTTTCAAAGTTCAAGACAAAGACAAAAATGCGAACTGAATTCTGGAAGAAAACTGATTTCGAACCTGAAGTTTACAATGCCTTTTTCAGTCACAGAAAATATAAAACCTTCAAGATCAATTTTCTCAGCTTTTTTATTCTTTAGCCAAAACATAGCTGTACTCTTCGGCACTTGCTGACATTGAAGCAATGGGTACATGAATGTTTCAGACATCTGACAAGACTTCTTGTCCTTCCACTTCAATTTTTTCTCAGAATTGGAATTATAATCACCGTATGCCATCCAATGTATGGCAATCCGCCATTTTGTTGTTTGATTTGCACAATTGCAATACACACTATTTGCGAATCTTCCGTGCAACTCGTGGCGCGCTGCACAGGTTTTGTATATAACTGCACTGAGAGATAAATCGCACATATTCAAATTGCACAATTCAAACAATGAACTTCAGATTGTTCTACATACAGTGAATACGGTAAGATATCATTACCCTCACATTATGACATCTTCATGCATGACAGTCAATCAAATCAGGATCAAATTAAGATCTACTTTACACACTTGATTAGTTATGTCCAAGAAGCCTCTGCCTAGGCCAATAAATCTGATGGCTCATGGATTCTGTTTTCAAACAATTCTGATATTTTACTGGGGCATCTATCTCATTTCGCGATCAGATCCCTTTCTTTACAAGTGCTGGCCTCATGTTGACCATCCAAATCTGCTGGTTCCACATGAATACGACAACAGCCGACGTGAAATTACTTTAAATCCCTCAAGAATGTGGCTCTGCATGAGCTCTGACCAGGGACAGCACCAGGGTAAAGCAGGAATTTCATGGCCAAATTACTTCTGTTCATGGCAAAACAGTGACATGAAAACAAAAACAATGGGCTTCTTAGATCTGCTGGAAACCAGTTTCACAGCCAAATCATATCATACTCGGTCACAGCCAAAGAGCCAATTTTTTTTGGGGGGGGGAGGGGGGGGCGCAAAATTTTCCAAAACACTTAAAACACCGTGATTTTCATTCCATCTCACTTGTAATCCTTCATGAACTTCTTGTCCTCCTTGAAGAGGAAGTTGAAGATGATGAAGAGTCCCTTGAAGAGGCCAGATGAGGCGGAGCTGAGCGACAGCCCTAGCTCCTCCATCTTCTTGGTCTGCTCATCATCCTCCAGCAAGGCACTGAGGTGATGCTACAAATGGGGGAGGAAAGAAAAGGAGAAACAAGTGAATCAGTAAATTATGCGGTGCATGAGACATGTCACCTTCCCAAAATTGTTGATCTGTGGAATGGTATGAATGTTTTTAATATGTGACTGTTCCTTCTTCTAGATAAATTTTTAATAAATTCACATAAATTTGAATGACTGATGAATTTCAGAATTCTGTGAACAAGTTTGGAAGCCCCCACCAAGCCCTATCAGATAAACCACAAAGAAACAAAATTCATGGTGAAATAGATAAGTCAGCATTTTTCGTTAATTTTAAATAAATTCTATAAATTTGCATAATTACTGAATTTCAGAATTCTGTGTACAAGTGTAGAAGCCTCCACCAAGCCTATCAGATGGACCAAACAGAGGTGAAATCCATGGTGAAATGTAGAAGTAGCATTTTGCATTAATTTGCATAATTAATGAATTTCAGAATTCTGTGTAGAAGTATGGAGCCCCCACCAAACTTTATCAGATAAAAAAACAGAATCAAAATCCAATGTGAAATGTAGGAGAAGTAGTAGTCTTCATTCATTTTGAAGAAATTCACATAAATTTGCATAATTAATGAATTTCAGAATTTTGTGTACATGTTTACAAGCCCCCACCAAGCCATAACAGATAAACCAAACAGAATCAAAATTGGCCTAGAAATGACAGAGAAGAAGTAATTTTTAACATTTCAAGCACACACGAACACACACACACACACACACAAACACATACGGAGCCCATTTCATAGTCCCCTCGCAAACTTCTTTCGGCGGGGACAAAAATGGATTTAATAATTTCATGAACCCTTATTCTGATGAAACCTGACTTTTTAGCCACAAGGCTTTTGTGAATTTATGTGAATCTATACATTATGAATGATTTTCGCTTATTTGCACAAGCTCATTTCAGGTTGTGCACATCATGAACACATCACTGGATTTGACTGTGTAAATTGTGTATTTTGTGTACATTGTAGGAAAGATGAAATCAACCAGGAGGGTACAGGACACTCTGGAATTACTCATTTTATACACCCCTGAGATGACAATACAGTGAAGTAGAAAATTTAGACTTTCCCACAATGAGGTTCTCAGGAATTACTTTGAGAGAGATTTATTGCGACTAACCTGCAGAGTTCCCAGCGTGGTAGGGGAAATCCCCAGATTGGCTAGCACAGCCACCATCTCCACACCGGACCACACCCTGGAGGCTCGGTCGAAGTCATTCTGCTGCAGGGAGCTGGAGTGGTCATTAATCCATCGCAGGAGACTGGAACTCTGCAGAAGACACAAATGGAACATCTTTATTAAAATTAATTAATAACGATGGTGATTGTGGTGGTGGAGGTGGTGACAGAAATGATGATGATGATGATGGTGATGGTGGTGATGGTGATGATGATGATGATGATGATGGTGATGATGGTGATGGTGATGATGATGGTGATGATGATGGTGATGATGATGGTGATGATGATGGTGATGATAGTGGTGATAGGTGATGATGATGGTGATGATGATGGTGATGATGATGGTGATGATAGTGGTGATAGTGATGATGATGTTGATGATGATGATGATGATTATGATGATGATGATGATGATGATAAGGATGATGATGGTGATGATGATGATGATGATAAGGATGATGATGACAAGGATGATGGTGATGATGGTAATGATGATGATGACAAGGATGATGGTGATGATGGTAATTATGATTATGACAATGATGATGGTGATGCTGGTGATGATGACAATGATGGTGGTGATGATGATGCCTGATGCTGAAGATAAGGATGGATTTATTTTGCACATTTTGACAATAAACATGTTCAAATGTACTATCTTAGCAGAATATGGCAGATTAACTTGTTTAAAGAGATTGAACACATATTGATTTCTGAAAATTTGGGTGAAGTCGGTTCCAGAATTGGGGAGTAGCAGTTAAAAATGATTTTTTACTAAGTGTGGAGAACATCTTGGCAGATAAATTGATCAACATGGTGCCTTGTTGGAGAAGAGAGAGTCCCAGGATGACTGAATAATTGCGATGAGTTCAGGTATAGAAATTAGATCACAGACACTTTTGAAGATGAACAGGACTTATCTTGAAGAAAACTCTAGACCTAATGAAAAGCCTGAAATAAGGGATCAACTACACCAATTGGTTAATTCAATTCTGTAGCAAAATTTAATTAAAGCCACAGGATAACAATGACTTTTAGTTAAAAAAAAGGGGAGCTACATAATCCTCCATGCTCTTTGTGTCTTTGATAAGGTCTAAAAGTGAAGCCCTGAAATAATTGTTTCAGAAGGATGATTTAGTGCTTTAAAAAAAGTGAAAATCTACAAGCACTCAAGTTAACCAGATTCACCTGCCCATTTCCTCCCATAGACTTACTGTGTGCAGATCTAGGATATTTTATCCTCCACCGGAGTGGAAATTGTTTATTCATGCCTATCTTGCCAGTGGCAGCATAAGTTTCCAAACTTTTGTATTCTTTGGTGTTTACACTACTATGGAACTCAGATATCAAAGTTTGACTTTTTTTTTTAAATTGAAGCTCTACAATGTTAGCCTATTACTTTAAACTATCTATCAGTGATTCTTAAATTTTCCTGAAAGCAAGGTAGTGGCTGATATCTAGGAGGCCCTATGACTTGACCCTATGACCCTATGACTTGAATGTTTAGTCATTTAATCACAGTATATTTGACCTAAAATATATCTTAGTATTGTTACATCGCAAACAACCATACAGAAAAAAAATTCAACATACCACTACATGCATGACTCGTGTGTGTTCTTCACGCCAATTCATGGTCACTGCAGGATAAAAAAAGTGACAAATTGTCAATCATAAGTAATTAATAGTTTGGCTCTTGACGCTGGATAAACACTAAACTAAGTGCTTTATGAGTCGCTGTGAAAAAAATTACACAGGCGGACTCGGGTGGGAATTGAACCCACGAGTCCTCCCCACCCCGAGTCCGCCTATGTAAGTGTTTTCACAGCGGCTCATAAAAGCACTAATTCTTAGTTTAGTGGTTTTCCAGCGTCGAAAGCCAAACTATTAATTATTAATCTTGGACGACGCGCAGAAAATAATTTATTCAGTTAATCATTAGGTTTGCAATATATCATTCATAAAGCAGTTTTTATTAGTAAGATGTTAAATTGGATGAATAAATAAGTTGCAATTGGAAAAATCAGAGTAAGTGCCTTTCACACTAAGTAATAGTAGAAATTTGGGGGAAATTTGTAGTTTATTTTACTCAGTATTGAAATCCCCATTTGCTGAGAATAGGTATGCATTTAATGGACTAATGAAACTTATTTCCTTTGCACTACATAACCTACATTTTGGGGTGATGGTTCCACTGTACTTTTCAATTTAATTTGGGGCTAAGTGTCAACAGAACGGCTCTTTATAAATCATGCATAAGTTCACAAAAAAAAGAAAATATATCAGATATAAATGAAATTTTAGTTATGGTCCCACCCACATTTGCTATTTACTGCTGTGCTAAGTGCACTCTTTATAAAACAGCATTCTTGCAATTACTGTCCATGTGAAATTCCAAAGCATAGAAAAAATGTGCAACTTTATAATTATCTTACCCATGATTTCATATTTTTTATATGATATTAAAGGCTACACATACTTTGAATCAAAAATATATCTTTTTCATCAGTCTTTGACAAAGTTTTCTATTGCCACCCCAGTGAATCAGAATTTGTGACAAATTGTGATTTTTTAATAATTGGGGAGCAGGTAGCAGTATATACATTTCCTATAGCAAAACGGTCCGGGGGGCCCCCAACCGTTTTATTTCCCATCAATTTTTCAACTAGAAATTTGGTGTGTCCATAGGACACGGATGCCCCCGCTTAATGCGATCAGTAAGCATTTCTCATTGAGTAATCATGTGGAAAGCAATCTGCATGAGCTGTGACCTTTGACCTTTGACCTGCGGACTCCGAATTCAAACTTGACCTGTATGTTAGTGTGTTCTACCTACACACCAACAATTTTTAAAATCCGTCAAATACTTTTTTAAGTTATTGGGCGGAAACCAATTTGCATATATAATGAGCTGTGACCTTTGACCTTTGACCTGCGGACTCCGAATTCAAACTCGACCTGTATTTTAGTATGATCTACCTACACACCAAAAATTTTTAAAATCCATCAAATATTTTTTAAGTTATTGTGTGGAAACCAATTCG
>JZLH01S0604947.1:30590-43840 GCA_001188425.1 Eucidaris tribuloides | reverse complement strand
GAAATTGAAATTGAAATTGAAATTGTAGGTTTACACATGAGACAAAAAAACTGTATAATTTGTATCACATTACAATAAGTTCTAACAAAATAAAATATCTAAATTAGAAGTCAAAACAAAAAATGCAGATTGTAATGAAAATATGATTCAATTCAATAGCACTCATGTATGACTGACTATTACAAGTCTCTTAATTATTCAACAGTAACATTGAACGTGATTAAAAATAAATATATTGAATTGCAGATAATGAAAAGACCAAATCATCTCAATGACAAATCTTCAAGAAGCCACAAAATGACATCAATCCAAGAAACAGTCTAACATCACCAGATACAAGGTCACAAGGTAAAGGAATCATGTCTCACCCAGGATTGTATACAGTGGTTATGTATCACAGTCATTGAAATATGATCAACTGGATTTTAGTGACAACTGCAAGGTTCCAAAATCTTAACCTATAAATCTACGCTCCAATGTCACATATTCCCTGACTGATTGGATGTAACAAACATGGATTACATATTGATCATTTATTTACTTTACATTCAGGAGATGTTATAAATTTGACAGATGGATATAAAATCTTCAACAAAAATCTCCATCAGTAGCACTAAAACTACCTACTGAGTTATGATTAACCTGTCTACTGCCCCCCACAGATAAGCAAATTAGCACCAGGACTGTGTTTCTAAAAATACTATAATTTTAGGTTGCGTGTGACAGACAGATACCCTGCCAAGATGTCGGTTTATGTTGTATGTATTCACATACACTTCCATCATCATTTGGTATACATGCATGTCTGTGAGACTGTTTCCACTAATATGACTCATAAGTCTCAAGGACATTAGTCCAAAATTAGGAAAAGTTAACATGGTGTGAAGATCAAAAAATATTTGGCAAACTTACAATTGTACTGGTTTATTGAAACTTTTGTGTCAAAACTTATTACTGTTGTACATCCAGAATGTTGAATGTGTTTTTTTCCTAACGACTGTCTAAAAAAGGCAATTAAAAGTTTAAAACAATGTAGAACTTAACTTTTGTTTAAAATGTATTTACAGATGTATGATTTTGAACAGGATAAAATGTTCTATTGAAGAATTTATGTAAAATAGCACCCAAGATGGAACTTGGAAAGACACATGTAATGGAATTACAGGGCATGGGTACAATGTATCACTGACTGTAGCTCAATACATTATATATCCAATGATGTATGCTAGAACACAAAAATAAGTTGCAAGAAATCAATATCTACATATCTACATGTATATGTAAAAAAGTACACATACAGTGTATGTAGCTCAACTCTTTCCCCACTTTTTCAAAGTGATAGGCTAACATTGTGGAGCTTCAATTTAAAAAATTGTCAAATTTTGATATCTGAACTACATAGTAGTGTTCATATGGAGAAATAAACACCCTAGAATAAAAAAATTTGGAAAGTTACACTGCCAATGGCAAGTTATGCATGAATAAACAAATAAAACTCGGGGCGAGTTTAAATAGCGTAGGTGTACACACAGTAAGTCTATGGGGAAAAATGGGCAGGTGAATCCGATCAACTTACAATTTTCACTAATTTTTAAAGCACTAAATAATCATTTTGAAATACAATTTTTTCAGGGCGTCATTTTTAGACCTTATCAAAGACAATGGAAGCATGGGGAATCATGTAGCTCAGATTTTTTTAACTGTGGTAAATGTTAGCCAATACCTTTAACATTCAAAAATACAAACAGGAATAATAATATTGGAAGAATAGTCCTGGTCCTGACAAAACAACATAGCCTCACCCCACCCTCTACATAGAAAGGAAATAAGTTCCTTTACACATCTATTTATAGTACCAGAAACATTTAATCCTAAACAAGGAACTCTCTTGGGTACATGTATGTGATGAAGGAAGGCCTTCACACTGTACCTTGAGGCGACTATCCAATTAAATTGCCAATTAAAAGATTTTGTGCTTGTTCAGTTATCTCAACAAAGATAACACATCTCAGATGAAAACTAGATGTGTCTGTTTCACTCTCGCATGTACGTGTGGCTGTAATGTATGGATGTCTATTGGTGTTCCTGATCTAAAGGAGACCGCTCTGCCTATGCAATTTCCTCATTAATTAAAAGTATTGACGGGGCCACGTACACGGCAATAAATCATCATTCACGGAGCCAAATTAATCTTACAAAACATTAATTACTTGCCTGTCTTGATCATTACACACAGCCGAGTTTATTCCTCCCAACAGGGGACCTTAAAGTGACATTATAAGGAGCTCAAAGTAAGTTGGTTTTAAATGCCACCCATGCCTCCCCACTAATTAACTGTAACATAACTAGTGCAATCACATCAAATTAAACCATTTGCATGCTGTGTTAATTAATAGCAAAACAAAACATACATTTCTCTACCGAAATTTAAAATGAAAACAGCTTCTGAATGGTATGTTAATTAGATATCATTCCAAACACACCACACAAGCACCATTTAATGTTGTCTTTTTAATCATATAGAAATAGGATTAAATAAAAAAAAGTGTCATTATTTGTTTTCAGTCTGATTGACTAATTGAATCAGACGTGCAGAGGTTTCTACCTCCATGTTTGAAGGAAGTGAAGAGTATGTACTGTACAAAACGTTTTCTTTCTTAACCCACAAAAAAACAGAAAACCCTGGCGCATTAAAAAAATGAGTAAAAAATTTACAAACTGTAGTTAATCTTGAACTTCTCCGACCACATACTGTAATTACAGCACAAACACATAATATTCGAGACCATCAGAGTATAACTCTGACAACATTATAGCTAAGTTTTTGTTATGATGACTAAATCCTATCATATACATGTAGGTTTCATCATCCAAATGCATGTATTACATGCATTTTGACAAATTAGTTGAGAATACACCGATGTGGTCATTTCTTAAGTCTAGTTGTTATGTGGTTGTGATTGTGAATGACTAAACTTTCCATCATAGTTTTCAGATATGATGACAGCTGAAATAAGATGTCTATTCCGGGATGTCAACAGAAGTTGGTTTGGAACTCGGGGAATGTCGGACATGGGCACTAGTGTGACACAGGCTGTAGATGACCGCCAAGCCGCGGATAGCCCATCTAGCCCAAAGCAGCTGTCTGCAGCATTTACTGACAGGTTCAAATCAGGGTCACCAGAGTTTAGCCTGGATTTGTTGGCCATGTAAAGGGCTTGACAAATCGGCATATTCTAAAATTAGTTATGATTTAGATGGTTGTACAGTTTTTGAACTCTTCAGTTATCACATTTCAAAGCATTAAAAAGTCAAAAATTCAAAATTGACACAGCAAATAAATATGTCATTATTTCGTTTAAACCGAAAAGAAATTAATTCCTTGCTAAATACATTATATCTAGGAAATGAGCAAAGGAGAAAATTAACTTATCACAGTAAATATAAAGCACAAATCACACATTTTTACAATGTCAAAGTTGACATTTTCTAAGGTTAAGGTTTTTACAACCTTAATGTAACAAATTTCAATACAGTAATCTTCTGTCCTAAAAGTTTTTTGAGCAAGGATCTACTGCATTAATTCACCCATCCTGCAATTTGCACATTGTAAGTACTTATAATAGATGTCTGTGTCACAAAATTTACTCTTGAGGTACATGTATATGTACAAGTTTATCATCATCATCATCATACTCATCATACTCAGTTAATCACTGTCATCATCTTTTCTTTCATCATCATCATCATCATCATCATCATCATCATCATCATTCATCACCATTTTCATCATCATCATTAAGCTACATTTTCACCACACAGATCCTGAAGGATATCCTCATAAAGCCAAGTGTCCGCAAGAATTTGACCATTACTGTAAACCATTTCTAGTTCGATGCTGAACTGTGTATGAGATGTTTCTGTCTGAGATGCATGCAAATTAGAACACATTTTTTCACCAGGGAGGAGGCTATACAGACAAATCCTATCTATCAACGGATGGATCCAAATGAAGCTAAAAAGGTCAGCTTTCATCCCCAACAATTCTATAATCTTTTGGGGAGATGGCTATGCCTCTTGATATTTCACTTAAAACTTTGAACTCACGAGAGGCGTACACTTGGCAAGTAGCCACAGATTACTGGCCAGATGAAGTCAATCCCTTCTCTCAAAGATATTCAGAACAACCCTATCAGTTATTATAAACTTAAAGGCAAGGTTCACCCTGATGTTAAGTTCGTTTTAATACAAGCAGGAAAATGAGAGAAACATAGTAATGGAGGTTTGACGAAAATTCATCAAAAAATATCAGAGTTATGACATTTTAAAAGTTGCAAATTTGTGACGTCACATGCGAGCAGCTCCCCATATGTCATATGATATAATATAAATTCCATAAAGTCCTGTTTTCTCAGAAATTTGAAAATTATTTAATCTGTGCATTCAATATATTATCAGAAACATTATTTCAAACAGGCTTTTATGAAAAACACCCGTTCAATTATCATGAACCAATTTAAAGTGCCAATTTATGGAATTTATATTATATGACATATGGGGAGGTACTCGCATGTGACGTCACAAAATTAAAAATTTGAAACTTCATAACTCTGTTATTCTTTGATGGATTTTCGCCAAACTTTCATTAATGTGTTTCTCTCATTTTTCTGCTTTTATTAAAACCAACTTGACATCACGGTGAACCTTGCCTTTAAGTAACATATATTTGTTTCTCTATTCATGTATTTAAGTACGGTATTTATTTATTTATTTATTTATTTATTCATTCATTCATTCATTCAATTATAGTATACAAGGCTTACAAGCTCATGCTCAGCATGGCATATAATTTTGGAGAGCAGTTTTTACTATTTAATGTTCAACTTCCTAGCACAAAGTCAATTTTTATGAATCACTTTCAACTTCTTTAAAAAAAAATTGCTCCCTTTCCAACATTATTTTGCACAAAATCTAATATCAGAATAAAAATATCTTTCCTGTAGATCCTTCCAACTGCAAACAGACCAAAAATATCTGTGCATGGTATCAAGCTCTCACATTGTGAAATCAGGTTTCTAGCAGTTATGTTATTTCCCACAGAACATGACACACATATCGTATCCACACATTGTTGGCACTAAAATAGTCCATATATTGCTCCACCTATAACAATAATATTCTAGGCCTTGAAATATGTAGGTCCAACCGCAAACTGTATAAAAAGGTCTATAAAACCCATGGTCTGTTTGTGTATCCTGTCCTCAGCCTGAATTCATTCTCCTGATGTATTGTACCAACATTGCGGACTAGAGTGATGGAGGGAAGGGAGTTGATGAATGGTGTGTTATTTCAGTGCTTTATTTAGGTTGCTCTTTTGTACCACTGGCCTTTTTTTTTGTCACTCAAGTGTCAAGTATCAAAACAAACAATTACCCCTACATCATCATAAACCCCACATAGTTATTTGCATTAGACCTAGCGCCTCCTTCTCACCACAAACTCATCATAATGTTAATCTGGCATATTGAATTCTGTCTGGTTGTAAAATATGGTGTGTATGCATGCATGGACCTACAACTTTGTGCTTGTAGGTCCATGATATAACATTTAAGAAAGATTTGGCTAGTAATGAATTGTATAAACTGGCTTTGTTGCATGATTAATAAAGCAGGCAATATGCTCCTGATGGGTAAAGCCAGCATTACAGACATTACATTCAGACATTTTTTGCAACTTTGGGGGCTTATTTCTAGAAATCATGATTATCATTCTGAACTTATTTGTAGTATTCTCAAACAGGTCACCCTGAAGTGTTAACAGTTTAAATTTTAATAAATTTCTATTTATCATTTGGTAGTTATCACACATAATGCTTGCTGTAGTGTTATGGACATTACATTTTTTGGACATGACTTTTCACCTACCAACGCATTTGTCAAAAATTTTTGTGAGCTTAAGCATAAAGTGAAGCCAATTTTCTTGTGAAATGGGTGCTGAGCCTGAGGACCTGTTTTAGTTTTAGGATGACAATTAGGTACAACAGATCGAGTATATCCCATACAGGACCATAAATGTTGCGTTATGGACATTACATTTTTAACGTTACGGACATTACACCTCGGACCACTTTTTTAGATCCTTCTATTTATACATAAAAGCATTTGATAACTAATGTAAAGCTAATATTTGTCATTTTTGGTCCTTTCTCAACTATAAACTACTATAAATTCATTCTGAAGTGCTGTTGAATGTGAAATAATGAGACTCAAAAGTGTATGTTTTTCAAAAAATATATATAATTTTTACAAGAAAATGTTTTTTTTTTAAAGAAATGTGTGTCTAAATATACTTCAAATGTTTTCAAATACATGTACCACTCAAATTAAAGAGTTTGATGAGTTCTATTGTATGATACTAAATCTATCACTGAAGCACATATATTTTTGAATTATTACAGATGTCATGATTTTGAGCCAGGGTAACATTCTTCACGGAATTGCCCTAATATAAAATTCATATTAAGTGCATAATAGTTTTTTTTAATTTAATAAGCATTAATTTAAGATACACTGCATGACACTTGTTTCTATTAATTATTGCATCCATGTATATTTTCATGCATAGAAGATTTTTCAACCAATTCAAGAGCAAGTTCTAGCCAAGACACAATTTGTAATTAAAGTACAGTATTCAATGTTATCCATCCATGTCCTCCTCTAAAAATTCTTTGTTTACACATGGCCATGAATTGTAATCCACATAATAAACGACTTTTCTACAGACAAGAAATGATTTCGATAAAAATTAATGACTTTTTAGAGTATTTCCTCCAGACTATTATAAAAAAATATATACAATTTCAATATTAACAGTGTTCATTGTAATGGAAAAAGTGGTATTAAATAAATTTTTTCTCTTGAACTTATGCTGATTTATTAATGAAGCTGTATCCCAAGCTGGCTGGTACATCAAAGACCACTTTCAATCAATTGATTGCACTATTCACTATTATGCTGAAATTTTACAACTACGTTGAATTACTGGTACTGAAACCAAATTCATAATCATAAGGTTGATAATGCATTAATATTTCAAACTCATAAAGGTTTAATGGTAAAATATAAAAGTCCATTGTTAAACTCTAATATTATTGGTTTCTAGATTTGAAATATTAATGATCTTCTGAAGGGCACAGTTTCATGAATGGACAAAGCTGAGCAACTCCACACATAATCTAATACTGTATTAGTAATGCACAGGTAAAACTGGCAGAATCGGAGAGGGGGGGGGGGATCCAGCAGCCTTTAGCAGCCCTCTTCAGGTAGTGGTGGTCCCCTTTTTACAAAAGCCTGAACCCCCTAAGGAACACAAACTGGTACCTATACAAAATCTGAAGTTTGGGGTGCCTGTCAAACAATAATATATGTATTTGTATCCCCAAAATATGGGCCAAGATATTCAATATCACAGTGTAATTTTGATAATTGAACTAACATTTCCAAGTCGTTTTTCAACAGAAGGTGTTGTTACAAATGTGTCATTTTCCAGAGGGCTTTGACCAGGGTGCTGGATTTCACAAGGAAATTAAAAGTATACACACTTAGAATTGGTAAAAACACCCCAGGACTACAGTAATCAATGTCAAATCTAAATCAAATCACTTTGTGATAATCCCCTTTGAAATATGAGCATCCAACAACATTTGTGTGTGTGTGTGTGTGTGTGTGTGTGTGTGTGTGTGTGTGTGTGTCGGTGTGTGTGTCGTGTGTGTGTGTGAGTGTGTTGTTGTGTGTGTTGTGTGTGTGTGTGTGTGTGTGTGTGTGTGTGTGATGTGTGTGTGTGTGTGTGTGTGTGTGTGTGTGTGTGTGTGTGTGTGTGGTGATTCAGTGTAGGTAAATAATTTAATAAATACGCAAGTAAAATGATGATACACTAGATATGCATTATTGTTCCATTTTAAGAAGTTTTAGGTTGGCCAATAATCCTGTTGAAACACATTTTCCCATTCTCATGCTTTTAAGAGAGTAAAAAGAAATGTCTGTAATGCAAAATTCCTTTGATGTACCATCCCAATGATGAACAAATCAAGAACATAATCTTTAACTTGAAATATTCCATTACAACAAAATCTACTCTCAACAAAAACTCATTTATATGGAAATTCAATTTATTTACTTACAATCTGCTAGTATGCATACATGTATTTCTAGTCTGAACCTGACAACGAAGGCAAGAGAACAAGATTTGTGAACTAGTATGAGTTTAACATTTTTTTCTTTATCAATAATGAGAAATATCATTTTCAAATGGAAAAAATGTTATTTCCAAAAATTTGATAATCCTGGTGAACATGTATAATCTCCCAATTTTTTTAAATAATTTTTTTTTTCAAAGGACATACTGGTTTTACTGTGCATATATATTCTTAAATACAGCAGCTTGGAGTGGTGGTACGCTCACTACTCCTGAAGTCTGATATAAAACAACATGTCTCTCACACTCTACCCTTCAAATTAACTGTTAAAATATCCTGCAAAAGGTCAACAAAAATGTTCTTGGTGATATTATTCCTTTGAATGGCATCTTTTTTTTAATGGTTCAATATTACTAATTTAAATAACAATGCCTATATATTATATCTACATTTACTTTCACTATTCCAGCCAACATTAATCTAGAGGAGTAACCATTTCCCCAAAAAACTGTTTGCATTTTGTTTACAACAAATATTTGGGGCTTTCATCAGTCTTGTTTATTGCATAGTCTAACTTTAATTTGTTGTGTCATTACTTGTGATCGTGCAAAACTTCTGCGTGAATAAAAAGAGGTAAATTATTGCATTGCATTTCGAAAATTGAATGTTCAATTTACATAACATTACACATCGATTTAGACACCCTACAAAAGTACTCAAATTTCTTCAAAATGGGTTACACAGCAGAAGAAATCAATTTGCATTGTAAAAATGCAAGAGAGAGGAAAAAATGACAACTTTTAGGTAAAACAAGACCTTATACGTGGATCTCGTTACAGATTTGCTGCTGGCATTTTAACATGATTTGAGTGCCTCTCATGCCCCATTCTTTGCCGACATTGTCAGGTACAGTGTGCGGGGAGAGACATTCTACATCGATAAATGAGATAATTCTCTGTAGGATCTCCAATAAAAGCTTCCTAGATCGAGCTTTAATGTGGTTTTATTTTCAAAGTATGGCTACATGCATGAGAACACCCAGATACTGCCCCCCATCTACCTAGCAGTGATTTTCATCAATTTGATGAGAATTCAGTTCACACAGTGAGAGGACTCGTGTTCAAATGCAAGTTACAGCGGTAGATAGAGACAAATTAGCAGCACTCTGAAAATCAAGATATAAAGAGCTACATTATTTATGTACATGTACATTGATAGGAGCTGTAAGCAAAACTTACATTTTAGTTGGTTAGAATATCTACAGCATGTAGCCACTGGTGCTAAGTATTGGGGGAGGACAGGGGTAACTTTGCTCTCTTCTTGAGAATGATTCAGGCAAGATCTTTTACAATTGCTATATTTCAAAAAGTACATGAAAAACTAAATTTCTCTTAAAAATCTAATTAATTTTCTTAAACTTATTGTTCTATAACCCTTCTCAATTTTCTTAAAATTTCCTTTAGTTCTTGATAATATTATACAGTATTTCTTACAACCATAATTCAGCCACATGGCATAGAAGAAATAAGTACTGTATATTTCTGAACTTGCTGATTGTGGCAGATCCAAGCCTTCAACTCTACTTGGTTGAAAAAGTAGGAGAAAATTAGGCACAAAATTCTGCAAAAAGTAGGAGAAAAGTAGGATTCAATCAACCAAAGTAGGAGGAAAGTAGGATATATTTATAGTAGAGTTTGGAGTAATAACCCCGAAGAAAATGGAAACATGTGGAATAAATGGGGGAAAAAATTCTAAGATTGGCAAAAAAGCAGAAATCTGTGGAAACAAATTTTCCTTCACAAACAACCTGTAAAGACTACACAACTCCAAATAAATATTAAACCTATCACAAAGGGGCTTTTTGACAAAAAGTAGAAGAAAATGTAAAATTATAAGGATTTTTAGGGGAAATAGGAGAATTTGGATCTTCACAAAAAAGTAAGACCAGTTAAAGGCCTGCAAACCTCTACATCCTCACCTTCACAAATGGACTATACAAAGTATGCCTAAAATGTCCCCACCCCACCCCAAATCATACATGTAGTTCCTGTAAAAGTTGTTCTGATTAACTTTGAACAAGAGTACAACTTTTAAAAGGTTTTATGACTATGGATTTCAAATTTCTTCTTGACTGGTTTCTCATTACACTCTCTTGTACAGTATTCTAAAATTCAAATTATCATCATTAAGATTTTTTCTAGGAGATTTCTGCACCCCCCCCCCAAAACAAAACAAAAAATATGTTCCCAACACAACTGCCACGTTCTTCATTATTATCTCACCAAATGCCTAAAATGAGCATTCATTATGCCACTGTGCAGAACAGCGTACAATGACACAAGCCAAATATTTGGGCAAAAGTGTTGTGCCCCTTGCCAAATTGAAACTTACCCATATACACACACAGGTCTCTATATCATGGAGGTACATACACACATTGCAGGTGTCTAACTCATGGAGGTAGCTACATTACATGTACCTCTATGCAGTAAAGCTCATTCTCACCTTCTCAACTTGTCAATGCCACATCCACAGCAAACTATATTCACTAAACTTTATGTGATATTACTTGCAATCCTGCTTAATATTTAGTGATAGACGCGTGACATGCCACTACAAAATGAAGGAAGGAAGTTAGTGAGTTATTGATACTATACATGATAATAGTGAAAAAGTTAATTGGTAAAAAAAAAAATAAGAACAGATCGTACCATGGGTAACAGTTGCTTTGATACATTATTATCTGTCTCCCCTTTCCCTACTACCATGAGAAGAAGTGGAAAAAAGCTAAGTTTAGTTACAATTTCTGCAGCAGAGTTGTAGTGAATAATATTTCTGGAATTCATTTTACACTTTGTTAACAGTTACTAAATTAAATTTTGATATAAAATGCATGTATTACATGTATTTCTGTTGTTTTTTAAATCTTATTATGTACCGTACATGTACCTTTTCACTGATAATGACAAAAACAATTTGTGACAATAAAACAAAAACACACTAACCAGACTATATGAAAAATGGAAATTAAAAATAACACGTTTCTGTTTATTGTTCTTTTCTCCATTGTCCATATAGAAAAAAAAATATAACTATTCTGGTTTTATGAAATGATGTTTTCCACAGTATGTACTTGGTATATGATATCATGATAGTAAACTATTTTGGCTCATTTTTCTCTTAAGTAGGCAGGAAAAGACTTTCATCAGAAAATTAAAGTTCAGTCCACATCCTGCAATGTTGACTCTCATTTTGTTAACAAATGAACATTATTGCCTTGGGCTACAGAATATTCAAATGTGCTGATTGTGTAGATTTCAAGCAAGCAAGACAAGCAAGACAGAATCTGGGAAAAACAGAACAATGACTGAAATACTGAATACATTACCACAAATCATATCATATTCGCACAAATGCAGACCTAATAATGTAGCATGTAGTGAGAAAAGAAACTACAGTTACTCCATTCAAACAAAATTCTCAAGTTTTAGTTTTGACAGTTCTTAAATGAAAAAAAAAATGAACAAGTATACATACCGCTGTGCGGCTCGATTCAAGCAAGAACTTATCGACAGCAGTTCATATAAATCCACAATTTAGTAAAATTAATGTCAGACTGGGATAACTCCTACTTATGTCTTTGTCCAGAAGGAAGAAGGAATGCAGAAGTTTGTCTCAACACCAATGTTTCAGTATCCTCCTTGCACTCATCACAACATAAATTCACAGGGTTGGATTGGGTAGCTCATGAAGTTATCTCCGCAACTAGGCAGAACATTCTGTTGCATCTACAGGCAACAGACTGCTAAGGCATGCTAGCTGTATGCACTGCAGCCACGGAACCCACGACAATACCGCATCATGCACAGACTGGCATAGTGCTTTTCTCATTGGCTGGTGCAACGCATGCATAATTAATCAACCACCTAAACTCTGCAAACTCACACCACAGCACTAACAGCATATGGTAATGTAATGACATGCAACATCAAGTTCAGTTTGGAAACCAAATATAATGTAATTTTTTTCAACACCAAAATTGAGCGGAGAGTTCTTTTCCCTTCAGCCCACAAGGGCATCACAGAAAATATACCATAGAAATGTCTTCCTGAATATCTGTGAGGGGCAATGACCATTGAATCATAGATTCTACAAAACTGTGTTTGCTTTAAATAAACAGTCACAACTCACAATACAAATAATTATCCTGTACTAAGTTGAAAAGCAGTCAATGGGGATTTGTTATGATAAAGGGGCACTGTTGGATCACACAGTACAACCCTGAAGATATAGCATTACCTGTCCTTGCTAGGGATGGGGGAGTTACTGTACTAAAGTGATAGGCAAACATTGTGGAGCTTCAATTTAAAAGATAGTCAAACTTTGATATCTGAGCTACATAGCCAATGGCAAGTTATTCATGAATAAACAATAAAACTCGGGGCGAGTTTTATTAACGTAGGTGTACACACAGTAAGTCTATGGGAGGAAATAGGCAAGTGAATCTGGTCAACTTATGGTTTTCACTTTTTTAAAGCACTAAATACTCATTTTGAAATACAATTTTTCAGGGCTTCATTTTTAGACCTCATCAAAGACACTGGTAGCATGGGGAATCATGTGGCTCAGATTTTTTTAACTGTGGTAAATGTTAGCCAATACCTTTAAGCCATGTCCACACGATCGGACATAAGTTGCTTATGACCGGGCATAACTTATGTCGGTAATAGCGTCGGATATAAAGTTGCTGTATGAACGATTGTCGGGTATAACTCTATCGGATATAGCGCGACTTATACCCGACGATTTATATCCGAAGAAGACCAGATATAAGTCCAGTAATAAGTTATACCCGGTAATAACAAAATACGTGTGGATGGTTGTCGGACATAACTCCGACCTGAAAAGGGCAATTACTCTTTGCGAAGACAACTTCATTGTTTACCAATTCACATTTCACGCAATTTGGGTCAGAGGTTACGACCCGATAGCACCTTGACTACATCATTTCCTGTCTGCTATTACCGAGTATAACGTGTCGGGCATAAGTTTTGTC
>JZLH01S0604946.1:1516-20282 GCA_001188425.1 Eucidaris tribuloides | reverse complement strand
CTGCATGAAGGTGAACGAAGAAGTTTAGATTGAGACCAAACGATGACAGTTTTATTATAAAACTATCATCCTCGAAATATGTCCAGACACTATGCGGGTACCAGTGTTGTTTAGTTTTAAGGCTAAATCTTCAAGGCCAAAGGTATGGCTAAATCCAAATCTTTGACCTTCAAGGATAATTACTCATAAGGCTTTGACCCCCCTCAAAGACAAGACTATAGAACTCTTAAAACATGAATTCTTGACACTAAAAAGGAAATTAGTGATACAAAGACGGACGTTCAAACAAACCGGAGGCACAGAACAAAATGCATTACACTACGAACACAACTTTCAAGAGCCCCGTTGGTATTGAATACATTATGTCCTCCACGAGGTAAAACTGGTGGTAAACAACTGTTTTTACGTTTACTCAAAAATATATCTTAAAATCGTATTTCTATACTTATTTTGTTTAATCTGTAATTAATTTATTTATTTATCTAATCATTCATTCATTTTATTGATCTATTTTGAGATGATCAATTCTCTCAAGATTCAAAACAAAGATGAAGGCAAACGCTACATTGTTTCACAACAAATAAAGGCCAGGTCATTTATTTATGGAGCTTTGTTTAATGAAACAAAAAACCCGCTGATATCTTAAAGGCATTGTACAGCATAACAATATTTAAATTTAAACAAATGTGAGCTACATGATTCCTCATGCTGCTAGTGTCTTTGATAAGGTCTAAAAATGAAGCCCTAAAAAAATCAGTTCAAAATGGTCATTAAGTGTTTAAAAAAGTAAAAATCATTGAGAGACCATTCAATTTTTCCCCATAGACTGTTGTGGTGCAGAATTTTCATCGGCCGAGAATAATTCATGTGCCAATTTTTATCTGTACGTATTTATCTAGTGACAGCATAACTGTTTGAACTTTTGTGTTCTGGGATGTTGTTTGTCCATTCAAACACCGTCAGATTGTCAGATAGCAAGTTTGACCATTTTTTTTAAATGGGTCTTCCACAATATTATATAGTGCCTTTAACCGAGGCCAATGTAGTATAATATGGACACGTCTACGTGAAAACCAGAATCATGACGAGAGCTCTCAAATGTAATCTCCTCTATTCAGATCAGTTGAACATTGGAAAGTAAAGACAGTGACAGTATCACATCTTGCAGAAAAGGTACAGAATGGACATTCTTGTTTCTGTTACAAACGACATTCAAAGTAAATGCATATCGCGTTCCCATCGAGAGATCTTGGAAACTGGGTATCTACAACGGTAAGTGCGTATCTCGATGTGCTGCCCTTATCGTATGTTGTACAACAACCCAAAACAAGTAAACCCTACAGTAAAGGTTCGTAGCCATCTACTACTGAGTGACATTTTGTGTCCGTAGTGCCATGCAGTAACTCACAACCTGCCCCACCCCAACGTCATTTTACGTTAATGTTTACACTCGTACATCTGGTAACCTGAGTGCGACATACAATGTGAAAACAAATGCATTCTTTTTGTGTACATGGAATAAGAATGAAAGAGTAAAGGTAAAATAACTACCCACTAGAGAAAGTGTTTCAAACTTTCTGTATCTAGACATAACTCGCTCTTCTTTGAAGTATGTGTTCTTCTATACTAAGCATCGAATTCCCTTTTTAATTCCACATTAAAATTTGGCCTTAGAATTCTCTCCCAGCGTATCATCTCCTTTATTGGGCAGATTTGTTGTTATGAATATTTCTAACGTTTAAAGAGATCAAAATCTCACCACATGTAATTTGTTATACCAAGAACAAGAATGTGAAAAAAAGTCGACAAAACCGAAGATGGAGAGGTGAAATAACAGACACAAACAACAACATGTAATAGAATAACAGCAAACAAAAGTAAATAGAAACAGATTGCGGCGGGCTTCATTCAACAATGGTTGAACAATGCCTGATAATGATGAATTTTTACACCGTGGTTGATTCAGATGAATGGTCTAAACTGCTTCCCTTCCAGAATTTGGCGATTAAAATTAGATTTACCTTAAAGCCCAAGTTTAGTTTTGGGGATTTTTTTTGCTATTTGAAAGCTTTATGCCCCTAACTTATAACCCTGCAGTAATAGATTCTGAATGTCTTTAGTTTTTTTTTTTTAATTAGTTAATGAAAAATCTCGGGGACTATATTTTATATCATATCATCCAAAGGGTTAAAAAGGCTTTTAACCCTTTGGATGCTATAATGTAAAATATAGCCGAAAATCTCGGGGGTCATTTTTCATTAATTAATTAAAAAAAAACTAAAGACAAAAAAGCTTATTTGAGTTATACCTCATCTGAAGGAGCCAGAGTCTGCTCATGGCAGATGATAGGTATTAACACATCCAAACCTTAAAGCCTTTTTAACCCTTTGGATGCTATAATGTAAAATATAGTCGAAAATCTCGGGGGTCCCCTCGAGATTTTTCATTAAATAATAAAAAAAAACTAAAGACATTCAGAATCTATTATTGCAGGGTTATGATTTTGGGGCATAAAGCTTTCAAATAACAAAAAAATCCCCAAAACTAAACTTGGGCTTTAAAGAGGTCGTATGAATCCTCCCTTGAAAAAAAAATGAAATCATGTTTTTCCCCCATTTACTTTTTGAAGGCATGTGTTACTGAGCAAAAAGCGTATTCTTGAACCACACAAAACTTATACATTTATTTTTGTTGCCTTTCAAGCTAATCCCTTGCATTATCTGAAACATTTTAACCAATCAATCCCGATTATTCTTTAAACAATTATAAACTAGATATAAATGATTTCCAAAATGTTATAAAAAAATCGCCATGTTCCTATACAAAGGCCGTTAACTGCATGTCGTGTGCCTATACAAAGGACGTTTACTGTATTGATTATAAGTGACATTAGTGCCCTTTGCGTAGACACATGACATACAGTTAACGGCCTTTGCGTAGGCACACGACGAAATAAGATCTCTAAGTTACTCCATTGTCGAACAATAGTGTTGTACATCAGGGGCGGCGGAACCGGGGGGGCAGGGGGGGCACTTGCCCCCCCAAAATTTCCGATAGGAAAAAAATGCCCCTTTTTCAAAATGAAATGTGCCCTTTTTGAAAAAAGGCACACTTTTTTAATCTACGCGTTTTCGTTCCTGAAGGTGATTCTCTTTTGTTATTCATTATATTTTATGTGATATTTTTTTCTTTTTCTGTTCATTTTCTTCCTTTTTTGCCCCTGACGGGATATGTTAACAGTACAAAAAAAGACAAAATTGGATAAATTATGTTCAACGGACATTTTGTGCGTAAAAAGGGCATTTGGTATCTCATCTTAATATCCTCATGGGGGAGCAAAATTAAACCCTCCTACTGTTTGGCCCACTACCCCTCCCCCATTTCACCGTAAGACAAATAGTGACATTTTTTTTTCTAAGTTAATGTGCCTTCTTTTGGTTTGTAGGCCCCTACGCATACTAAGTTAAGTGATTTTTTTTTTTATAATAAACGCACTTTCGTCACTGAAGGTGATTTTCTTCTTTTTGTTATTGTTTTTATATTCTATGTATTTTTGCCCCTGCCGGGGTACGTCATAAAATGAAAACTTTGTTCAACGAAGAGGCAAATTATGAAACTAAAAGGGGCATTGGCCTCTAACTTTAGTGCCCTCAGGGGTGGCAAAATTGGGCCCTCTCCATCTTTTATCTTTGTAACTATTTTATGTGTCTTTTCAAGCGATGAAACGTGTCCTTCGTGAGAGAACTATCCCGACGGTTGCCTTTTTATTCTCTTCAAACAAAGAAATTCACTTTAGTTGGGGAAAGAACTTACCCCTTTTTCTGTAAGAGTAACTTTGCGTCTTCTACAACAGGGGCGTCGATCCTGGGGTGGCAAGGGAGCGGTCGCCACCCAATGAAAAATATTGGGGGGGAAACATCGATTTGCCCCCCCCCTTAATAATTTTGACAACTTGAAAAATTCATGAATCGTATAATGCAAGGAAATGTCTAAAAGTAGTGCAATACACAACTAAATTTATATAGAAAATACTATATACAATTTTCATTTTTTCGGCGCGCGGCGCGCAAAGTTCTATACTACACTTTGGCGCGCCGAGTGCGTCGAGCATTCTTGAAATTTTTCTTACTTTTTCCATCCCAATCCAAAAAATGGATCGACGCCCTTGTTTTACAATATACAGCATGACTGACAGGCTAACATTGTGGAGCTTCAATTTAAAAAATTGTCAAACTTTGCTATCTGAGCTACATAGTAGTGTTCAAATGGACAAATAAACACCCTAGAATACAAAAGTTTGGAAAGTTACACTGCCAATGGCAAGTTATACATGAATAAACAATAAAACTCGGGGCGACTTTTATTACCGTAGGTGTACACACAATCAGTCTATGGGAGGAAATGGGCAAGTGAATCTGGTCAACTTACGATTTTCATTTTTTAAAGCACTAAATAATCATTTTGAAATACAATTTTTTCAGGGCTTCATTTTTAGACCTCATCAAAGACACTGGTAGCATGGGGAATCATGCGGCTCAGATTTTTTAACTGTGGTAAATGTTAGCCAATACCTTTAGGTATATTTAGATGCACTATATCGTGTAGATAGGGTATATTGTAACGTTGTATTAGCGCCAGAATAGACCACAAAGCGAATTTTACAACCTGAAATTTCCAAATTTTCCCAAACCGCTCGCTCGCTACACTCGCTCGCGGAGTAGATATATATTTATTTCATGCTTTAATAATAAATCCCCTTCAAAAAGATTTTGCTACACCCCCAAAACAATCTGAGTTGTAATTAGCGCCAGAATAGACCACAAAAGCGAATTTTACAACTTAAAATTTCCAATTTTCCCAAACCGCTCGCTCGCTACGCTCGCTCGCGGAGTAGATATATATTTCATGTTTTCATAATCAGCAATGCCCTTCAAAAAAGATTGGCCCAAGTTACATATTACCTCGGAAAATTAGCTACTTCAATCAAAAACGTAATCTGATGGTGAAAATATGTGCGTGCTCCCAATGCCCCTTTTGACACACAAGTGCCCTTTTTTGGCTTTGCCCCCCCAAACGAAAACACGTTCCGCCGCCCCTGTTGTACATTTCAATGAATGGAAACTCTACACCATCAAATGTCTGTTCACTTGCTTTCGCCATATCTTACACCGCCCATGGTTAATCAATTCTCCTCTACCACCCCGCCCTATACCCCCCCCCGTCCCTCTTGTATTCCACATACATCGACCTCCAAACATTCATTTCCTTAACACGTACTTTTGAGCATATTTATCATACCAGTGTTTTGCTTCTTTTTAATCAATCGATAAAATAATATAGGCTTTACATATTAACGGTGCGGCTCATCATCGCACCATGCCTATAAGCCTAGTGTCCCATCGATCGTCTGCGCTTGAAGGAATGGTCGAAGGAGCTTCCCGGTTCCCGCGCTTTTTACCACGTGGAAGAAGTAAAAGCCCTATTACCCATTGGCGGATCCAAGGGGGAGGTCAAATTGGCAGCCGTACCGCCCCCCCCCCCCAGCTCAATTGACCAAACAAGACATGCAAGAGGAGAAGCGAACGAGAATAGATGCTATTTTTCGCGTGTCAGCTAAAAGGGCTTATAGTGGCCCACTCAACTGACCTTTATGAAGCGCATTGTTGCTATACGGACTAAATCCATTTTAACGATAGAGGTATTAAAGAGGTATTAGCATCAACACATTTTCCAGCTAGTTATCTAGCAATAGTGACACTCGAAAAACGGAAATGTTATTTCAACATTTAAAAAGGCCGAGGAGTGACCACACTTCACAACACTATCTTGATGTTATATCCAACCGTTTATCCAGCTGATTCAACATTTTATACTGTCAGATTCAGCTGGTTAAAGGTTAAATACAACGTACAGAAAGTGTGGTCACTCCTTGGCCCTTTTAAATGCTGAAATAACAGTTCAGTCTTTAAACTGATAGGACTATATTACATTTGAAGCCAAATTTCACAAGGAAGCACGAAATATCTCTGATTTTACTTTTATTTTTCCATAGGCGCGTGTACAAACTCTGGTAAAGAAATGTTTTTTGTCCAAACTAAAAGTGGATTTAAGTACAACTTGCAATCAAACTCTTCTTTTGTTAAAACGGTTCCCACTATTGGGAAACCCTCAATACGCCGCTGTAACCTTACGTCAGGTTAATGCACTTGCCTATAGACACCCGGACATGTCGATGGAACGGGGAAATTTGTAGTGTAACCGTAAATATCGGCGTTTGATCTTCAATTCTGATGATTCGATCCTTTGCGTGTTACTTGTAAGAGGTAGGCCTACGCTGGAGGTGACATTCCATTCTCCTTTTAATGTTTAATGGCAAAATGATATAGCTCTATGTTATTTATAGCAAGATGGGTAGATATTCAATGTTCTTGGAAATCATTTGTATACTGATCACTTTAGATATAGATTACCCTTTGCATGAAATGTATCTTCTATGAAATAAAGCATGGTTTTCTTTTAGACTTCAAATGAAACATGTCGTTCAACATATATGAATTGAAATTATACTAACATTTAACGTAACCCCTATAATTAAAGTATTAATTGTCTTACAGATATCAATAATTCAGTCAGTTTTCAGGAACGGTCTATATTCTTTTTGAAATTCCGCATGATTAATGGAACATGCTAGACCGTTTCCATGGCTCTATAAAAATTATTATCGTCTTCTTTGTTTCCTCATCTTCACCTGGGTCCTGGGTCTAGATCTGAAGCAGAACATGTAGACTGACGATCTTCCATTTTGTTTTCCTTTGCCGTATACATTTGAAGACATTCCCCCTCCTCCATTTACCAAAACCCATTTGCATTGTTGTGGCGTGATTAGTTTCAATCATGATTCTTCAACAACGCGGAGAAAAGCTGTTTGGATTTTAACCGTTTTTGTGTGCGGTTTACGTGGTTTACGACCGTCTTTGAACTAATCAAAAAGAGGAAGAAATCCTGGACCTGTAATGTCTAAACTTCCTTCCCAATGTGATATATACGGAAGTGTTAAGTGGCTAAATAAGAAAGAAATATGATGCTGGATAAGCCCAGTTCACCGACGGTCCAAGGGACAGAATGTTTAATGATAGTTAGGTAGGAATTCGGTTTGGCTAAACTTCAGTGAGGTGTAAATAAAACAATACAACTACTGCTTTTTCACCCTTTACCTGCCAAAGGAGCCATTTATTCTTTTTTAAATATAATATCAACCTTTATATAACGCCTAGTGCAATCGTATGGGACTGCAAGACCAAATTATAGACGGAATTGAAGGAAAAGGAATCTTAAGGCGTATTTTGAATGTTTACAGAAGGGGCTTTACGAATGTGGAAGGGAGCTGGTTCCAAAGTACAGGAGCAAGGACAGGGAAGGCACCATAGCGGTATTCTGTCATAGTTCGAAGTCCGAGAAATAACCGGAGATGGACAGGCACTGGACGAAGAACGGAGACGTCTGGTAGAAGAGGATGTTAAAGTGGAACGAAGCGATACAATGTCTTAAAGATTGGAAGGAGCTGAATTGTGTCTGTCCTTGTAGGCAAGAAGAAGAATTTTGAAGGGAGCGTGGTAATGGATCTGGAGTCAGTGCAGGGCCCGAATGACAGGTGTGTTGCGTTAAGATTTCCAAGTGCCGGTAACTGGTCCAGCAGCAGAGCTGTGTAAGATGCAAAGGATTAATTTTTTCGGTAGAACTTGGTATTCTGCAATACAAATAACATTACAATAATAACAATTGGCATACATTCGTAAGAAACAAATCTTGCATGTACTTTATTCAACTTCGTAATGTTATATACAACTATGTTTTTCTGGCGACAACTTCGCGGAAAAGTCTGAGGGACTTCAGAGAAGGACTTGAGATAAGGATGCTTTTACCTTTGACAGTAATGAGACCCAACAAGATATAAGCATTATCAATTGAGGCAAGATTTGCAGTGAAGTCTTATATGCAAGTTCGTCCTTCTAATTGTATAAAGGCATTTGGATAGATTTGATTTGGTTAAATTTTAATGACAGACATACGACTGGCATTTTGCATTTATTATTCGACTGGAAATGTATTCACTTATTCAATAAGGAAAACTAAGCACGCACGCCTGTACTGTGTGCGTCTTGCATTAAGATTAATAGACAAATGCATTTCCGTTTGAGAAAGGGATTTATCAAGACCACAAGGAAAGTTTTTTTTCTTCCAATTTCTACAGACTCTCATTAAGCTGCAAACCGTACAACAAAATACTCAACGAACGGTTGAAACAAGAAGTCGATATACCTATTTCATTTCGAGGGAATTTTCTATCTCTTTGTGATTTGTATTTTATTTCTTTACCAAAATATTCAAGCGTTACATAAATTTATTATATAACGACTAATATATATGCACATTTCGTTAAATGGAACCAACAAAATTGAAAGCATAAATAGGACAGCAATTAAAAGTTGACACATACATATTTTTTTACATTCTCTCCAAAATGAAATTGCGTATTTTCTATTAGGTGGTATATCTAGGAAGCCAGATTTCCTTCGTTCCAAATCTTACTTGTCAAAAGTCAATTCCCCAATAATAATAACAATGAAACATTTTTGTATAGCGCATAATACATAGGCAAAATACCGTAGCATGTCTCTAAGCACTTTTTACAAAAGGAGTGGAGATGATGCACTGGGTTCGGAATTGTTTACAAAATGCTAAATAAGTGTGTTTTCAAACTATTTCTAAACTGTTCGTATGTTTGTATATTCCTAAAATATTCCGGTATATTATTCCATGAAACAGCAGCTGCGTATGAAAATTATCTTTCCCCATATGACTTTGTCACAGTATGTGGGACCTGTAATAATTACTTTTTACTTGAACGAAGTATTCTTTCTGGTTTATATGGTGTTAACAATTCGATGAGATACAATGGAGCAAACTGATGGAAACATTGGTAGGCTAATAAAAGTACTTTATATTGTATACGGGATTGGATAGGTAGCCAATGTAAATTTTTTAAGACTGGGAAAATTGGTTCATGTTTCTTTGTTTGTGCTACGTAGGTTTTTTTTTTTTTTTTTTTACAATTTATGTATAGCCACAGTCGCCATTCTCTTACTGTACTGCCCTCACGTTTTTGGCTCTCCTGAACATTTGACATTTTGGAATATGAGATTTTATCACCTAAAATGGAAAGAAAAATAAGTAGATAGCTAGATCGATCGATCATTAGATGAAAATACCGATAGATACAAAAGTGATTACACACACACACACACACACACACACACACACACACACACACACACACACACACACACACACACACACACACACACACACACACACACACACACACACACACACACACGACACACACACACACACACACACACACACACACACATACACACACACACACACACACAAACAAACAAACACACATACCTACATACATGCATACCTAGAGACTGACAGACAGATAGACATTATGAACAGATTGATATGGGTTATCTCTTCAGCTTATACCGAATCCATCACATATAATATAATTTAAAACAACAAAGCAGCCCCAGTGCATAATATCAATAGAAAGACATAATCATGCATAGAAAACCATACAAACATAACCCTACGGGCAGGCGTCGGTCTATGCCTCCACGCGTCATATCTCTACTCGTTTTCCCTCAGGATTAAAAGTGCCATATTATTACTCGCGTCATTAGGCCTTAATTGTATTTTTTATCCTAGTCAAATTGCACAGTTATTGCAATAATGGTTGCTAATGCACTTGGGTGGTTACTTTTTCTCTTTTTGTTTAAGGACGGAACGAGAGATTGGAAAATATGTATACGCACCATCACAATGCGCAGTGATTTAGGGCATAGCTAATCTATGTTTAGACAAAAAAAATGTATTTGACGTTAGCGTAATTTTAGAGAAAGAGAGTCAAAATAAGGTAATATAAATGTAGATTATGGATATTAAGTTATAGTGTAGGACATCAAAGGGTATATTATGATCACGGTCGAGTGTATAACAGAGACCTTTTTATAACAAAATCAGTACAGAGGGAGGCCTCATAATTACCGTAGAAATGTAGACATTGAGTACTTAGTAAATTAATGCTTAAAGGGTCGACGACGCAATTGATTGTATAACGATAAATATCAACAATGTGTGTTTTATAAGCGAAATATCGTCTCGTAAACTTGAATTGTAGATTAAAAAGAGAGAGCGGTCGTCCATATATATCGGTTTTAATGGAGGTCACGGGCTCGTTCTTTGCAACTAAAGTTTATTTTCAATAATGGGTTTTTAGATGCGAATCCCGTGTCGTAGATGGCCGGTACATAGTATTAACTGTAAAATATTATGTGCAATCTGCGAAACTGCACGGTAAACAAATTCGCAAGACTGATCTTTTAATTAGCAGAGGAAAAGTTAAAACAGATTTCTACAAAGGACAGAAGGGTGGGCTGGGAAATGTATACTGTTCGCATTAATATATTTTACCCTGAATTATGACTCATTTCTGTCGTGAAGTTGACTGTTCATTTATTTATATCGGTCATAAGAATATGATTGTGTCTATTGTCTAACAAGGTAGAGATGAACAGGGGACAATAACTGCATTCAATAATAATTCGTCTCAATATCGAAATTTACTGATGACGACATTAACAATTTTCAGCAAAGTAACAATATAATGAAAAGGAAACAACAGCTATTAGTGCAATACGAAAGATAAGTTTATAATGCAATTTTTATACTGGTTTCAGAAAGATAGAAAGGCTTTCATAGCAATAAAATTGTATCTATTGTCTAACAAATAAAAGGTGAAAAGGAAACTAACAATAACTGCATGCATTCAATAAAAATTGATCTCAATATCGAAATTTACTGATGACGACATTCACAATTTTTTGCAAAGTGACAATATAATGAAAAGGAAACAACAGCTATTAGTGCAATACGAAATATAAGTTTAAAATACAATTTTTATACCGGTTTCAGACAGATAGAAAGGCTTCCATAACAATAAAATTGTATCTATTGTCTAACAAATAAAAGGTGAAAAGGAAACTAACAATAACTGCATACAATAATAATTCGTCTCAATATCGACATTTACTGATGAAAACATTAACAATTTTCCGCAAAGTGACAATATAATGAAAAGGAAACAACAGCTATAAGTACAATACGAAGGGCAAATTTATAATACAATTTTTCATACCAGCCTTATACAGACAAAATAGGCTTTAAAAAGACAAAAATAAATAAATATGTACTTGGGGACGTTTCTCCAAATTTTTTCCATTACAAGATCTCCGATTTGACGAGTTCGCTCATACGCCTAGTTTGCAATTTAGTATACTAGTATTTTTACCTCCAATAAGAAATCATTTATTTATTATTATATATTATTTGCACAAATACAAACATAATCAAATAATATTAGATTAATTAATTGATTATTTATGAATTGAATAAAAAGTAAGTGAATAAACAATAAATGAACTGAATAAGTAAATAAAGGTACATAAACATAAAACAGAATAGTTACAGATGAAAAGCTTCTATTTTGAATCAAATGCTCTCTATCCGACCTTGTTGGCTCAGATAAATCTGTCCTCCTCGTCATTTTACCATCCTTGCTCTATGAACTGATCGTGAACTTCATCTTCCGCATATGTTATTAAGATAATCATCATAATGATGGTATTACTAACAAAAATTACGCTTTTACATGTTGTATCCGGATTCTTGTCATTTTATTATGTCATTTTCATGTCCGTGACGCTAATTACCGGTATGGCGTTTCGCCTTTAATCTGACGGGCTAGGCTGGATAAGGTTTCCCCGTTTTTTTATGTTATTATTTTTTAAAGTGGAATTACACAAGCGCCGTGTACGGTGTGTATATATGTCACGTGACATATTCTTTATACTTTCATGTAACTCTGAACTCTGCGTGAACCCGTCGAAAATTGATATTGCGATCTTTTTCGTCAATTTGCTGAATTTGATGTAAATTGCAGATTTGGGAGAAAATATGTTTTGCACATATCTCCTTTTCCATGCTCAAGACAAGATGTATGACAAACTGTATTACGGAGATGCTGAAGAGACAAAGATGAAAAAAAAATCTACTTTAACGATAGAAAAACTAACAAACGTCCTTTTAAATAAACATATGATTTTGTTTCTTTAGCAGGATAATACTCACTAGAAATAGTGAGGATTATGCATGTTGTGCTGTCAAAAGAGAGATAGAATATCACTAAATATTACTGTTGTTATTGAAATGATTCGTCATCCTGAAAATATGTGTTTTAGTTGACAATTAATTGTAAAGCTTGATTCTGTGAAACATATACATGTACATTAAAATATGCCATGCACATATTTTGGCCACATTCTGTGGTTATTTTTGGAGAGAAATTACTCACTGATCGTTGTTTAGATTCTCTAGAATTATATATTTACTTTGCTTGGATTGTATCTTCATTCAATAAGCTTAATATTTCATCCTATATTTCCTCTTCCACTGCAGCTCGCAAAATAACATACCGTAACAATTTCCAAATAATTTTAGTTTTTATTGTACTGCAATATTCATAAAATATATTATGATACTGTAATGTACGGTTAATGTTAAAACATAAGTGCCTTTTATTCGTCGATATATTACCCTGGCTCAAAGGAGATAATCTGAAAGTGTATCTTTATCATAAAAAGATCTTCTTTTTCGTGTCTGAACTCCCTACTGTTTTTGTTAGTCATTATATCATGACCTTTCCCAAGAGTCCGTTATGATGACATTTTGTGGAGCTGATATGATAAAACCGACCTGTTTATCCCATTTATGATATTACAGATGTGAGGCTTGCAAGAGTATAGCAAAGGTTACCACAACTTAAGGTTGGCTCCTGCGTTATGCGTGTAGGCCTACGTTCTTTCTTTTTTTTTTCATTGGACTAGATCAAGATACATGGGTTGCTCACGACGTACATGGCATACATTATCTTCCTTACTGTATCGTCTTTTAAAGTGTCGACTGCACTTGGTGATGAGTTGGCCTACATTTTGTTCTCTCTTTTCTTTATCTTATAATATTTCGTGCATGATTATTTGTTTTAGTTGACTAATCCTCTGAGTTAGAGCTTGCAAAGTTTTAATAGGACATCGATGTAAAACAGTTCTTATTCTGATCGTATTTATCCTGTATAAATATATTCAAATAAATAGATAGATAAATAAATAAACAAATAAAAACATATATAAATATATAAATAAATAAATAGGTAAATAAATAAACAAATGAATAGATGAATAAATAAATGAAGAAGTAAATAAATAAATAAATAAATAAATAAGTAAATAAGTAAATAAATAAATAAATAAATAAATAAGTAAATAAGTAAATAAATAAATAAATAAATGAATAGAAAGATAAATAAAAATTTCATTTGAGCAGGGGGAGGTTCTTTTCAAATAATATAATTTAACCAAAAAATGTTGACGTTTACTTTCACGTGTTTTGTATTTTTTTGTGAAAGAGGCAGATCCTGTCTATTAATGAATTGATATTGCTTGAAACTGCACTCTTTATATTTAAAATATTTAATAACCCACTTCCAGATTCATTTAATAAGTGCTTGACTTTAAATTTTTCTTTCCAAAATTACAATACAACAATTCTCAAAATATCCATATTCCGTTAACACTTTGGGTGCTGGGCTAAAAATCCGGGTGTGTTAACCAGGGACTGGATTGTTTCGGACTTATGTGTATAACCTTTCCAAATTGTACGATTTTCTGTAAAATTCCAAATGCTATCGAGACAATACATTTTAACTCATTTATGTGGTTCATTGTGTATTCATTTTCCGATAAATGTCACTGGTAGGAACTTCAGTGACATTTGTCATTTGAATTAAAAGGTATAGATCCGATTGTCTTCTCGGCGAACCGGTTCGCCGATAGTACCTCATTGATGTTGTACGGGGGCGAACCGGTTCGCCGATAGCACTCAAAGTGTTAAATTGCACATCTATTTTACAATCGTCAATATTTTATAATGGTCCAGTTCTCTGGAATAATCTAGAAATTGCAATTAAAGAAAGGAAGACAATAACAATTTCAAACAAGTATATAAACAGCACCTCTTTGGCATACACCATCATGTAATATAGTTTATAAATATGGTATATGTTTCTTACATCTTCACGGCATATGTTAAAATTTAATTGTGTTTTTTTATTCTTTGTAGTCTAATGTATTTATCTTAAATTGGTCATTTGTAAAAAGCCTTTAGAGCTTTATATAACTCCACCACTCTGTATATATCTCTGCAGTTCTTTTAACCAAAATTTTTATTTTTATTTTGTTCTAAAAAGTAGAAATAAATGAAAAGAAATGAAATATAAGGTAAAATCAATTACTGAAGAAGACGTCAACAAAATAAAAGGTTTTACTCCATAATTGTTCAAAAATTCAACTTTCTATTTTGTTCCTCTTTCGATGACAACATTTTTCCAAACTTAAACTTTTCAAGCATTTCAGTTACGCCTACTTTGTCAATTGTGTGCAAGTGGGCGCTGTGATTGCACATATTGTAGATGGTGTATCTTAATTTACAGTTTGACAACAAATTTTCAAAACAAAATCAGAATTTCGTACACTTTGTTGGGGGGGGGGCTATTTTTTTGCCAGATTACTCGACATAAGTGATTTATACTACTATGGATTTTTTTTCTTCAAAATCATCCATGTATCAGTTAAAATTCGTCCAACAGAATTGTCTATTCTTAGATTTTTGACAAACTTTGTCGCTCGGATACATATTTAGTATTATAATCGTCTTCAAAGAAATCATGAAATAAATAATTTATAAATTGGCACAATTGTGAATGCTTTTGCAAATTCATACGACTAGATATTCACTTAAAACTCCGTCGATAGTAGAGGATAAAAAATACGTCACCTTGAATTATTCAACACGAACATGATCACAATGTGCATACACTATATCCCACAATCCCTCGAGGAGAGCATACTTCATGTTGTAAAGTAGTCCTTAGAGATTTATTTATATGCCTCAATTCTACATAAAACCTGCCCACGTGTTCACTTTACGACCAACTGCAGTGTCTAAATCCGTTTCCGTGGTTACAGTAATTGTGCATGATGTCTACAAAACCGATGATTCAGTGCTTAGGCCTTCTTGTCCGTTTATCTAAACATAAGACCAAGACATGTTGTAAAATGTGACTCGTTTATAAACCAAAAAACAACGCCAACAACCGTATCAAGCATTGGATCATTTGCGTCACAGTCTGTCTTCTCTTTAATTTATGAATATGCCCACCTTTGACCTCGCATATAATTATAGTTCACTAACTTAACCTATGACCTTTGACATTTGATTTTTTAATTTGTTGAACTCAATAAACGTTTGAACGGGGTGACCATGAGTGTTCTCTTCATGACCCCACGATTTATCATGCGGATCATTTCACCACAATTACAAATGTTGATAAGTTCCTTTGACCATGACAATAGACCTTTGACCTTCAACATCTAACTTTGATGACACCGTTGCAATGGGACCTCCCGAGTCTTAACCACTGAATATTCGTAAGCAAAGAACCTCAGTTGGTGGTTTGGATTGCTTTGGCTTTGACATCTTGAACGATGTGACGTAAACCAGATGCATAATAACATTTATGAATTTGACGTTATACAGATGACAAAATTTTGATATGTTAGTTGAAGTATATTCATAGAACTACAATATATTACTACAGTACAAATAGCTGTAAACTCAACCTTGGAATAACCGATAAAATGTTCATAAAATAAAGTGAAAAAAAATATTCATAAGTAAAATAGTGGATAGATTGATAACAAATGAACAAAATAAATTAAGAAAGATATAAATAAAACAAAATAGGAAAATAAATTAATGAAACAATGTATAACAAGTCACGTGGCTTTATAAAATATCCATCAGGTACTGTAACTTTAGCCTTTACTCTAACCCGTTGGAGACGATTTGATTTCACTATAACATGCATTTTCCATAGACCCCAACAACAGTTAACTCGTACTTTGTCTCCAACGGGTTTGCATATGAATGCATGTGTGACTGAATGAATAAACAAATCAATAAAGATATAAATAAATCCAATAAAATAACAAATAAATAGAAACTTTTATTATAATAATTAACAAACATTTACAGGGTACCTTCTGCTTCTACTGTGATGTTCAATATCTACTCTTTATAACAATTTATTTCGCCAAAATTTAGGTAGAAAAGGATAATAACTTGAGGAAATATTTGTAAAAATACATCTCATATCATATTCCTTACCAAGACATTTTGGAGAGCTCCCAGACCACATCTCCACCTTTAAGGAATGCAGCTTTGCTGATCAAGAAAAAAACCACTCGAGTCGCTCATTTTGCGTCAAATTGGAGATTTTAAACATTACCATAGCAACGCTAAGTACGCCGTGGATGCAGAGTAATGTTAAATCCACGGACTAATTTCCCGTTCAAGTTCAAGGATAATTATGTTGAGTAAAGAAACAGTCGCAATTTTGTATGCTACAGTTCCGATACACATAAATTTAAATTAAAGGGATAATATGACAAGAGGAAGAATATACTTCGTCCTAAATGCCCTGCTCCCAAAAAGAAGAGCAGGAATAACAAAAAGAAACCCTAACCGTAAAGGTCTACTTAAAATCTGCAATTCTACGTGATCACGTATTTCGTCCGACAAAATTGACAGAGACTAGTCTTGCAAGCCCAAATTAATATGAAAAACCCACATTAAGTCTACATGGAGTTACAAGGGATCAACAATACATAGTTGAAATCAAATATTACCGATTGTACATTGCATGGGAACAGGGTCCCCTGTGTCATCTCAGTCAAAGATGGTGGTATTCTTATGCGCCTCAAACGTTCACTTTTAACTCGTATGATCATGAATTTCTAATTGTATGAAGTCATAGGATTTATTTGAAGCATCTTTTGGTTTTTTTTATTTGATATTTGATTTGTAGATTTCTTGAAGAAGGTATCAGATTTGTGTGTTTGTCCCCTTTCTCCTGAACACGTATACTGTTCATTGACGAGTATGCACGTACAATTCATATAAATTAGGATAATTACTAGAATTACAAATAGTTAACGTTAAGTATTTTTTCCTGGATACATATCATGAATAAATGTAAGCCTTCGAATACGAACTGATGTTTCCACACCCAACTTGATGTTATGACGAATTATATTTCCATCAGTGTTTGCTCCGGTTGCTCCGGTAACAATATCTCAGAAGACAAAGAGTTAGGGTTAGGGTTGCCATTTGGTTTCCAGTTCAGGTTGGAGTTAAGGCTAGGGTTAGTGTTGAGGTTCCGGATAGCGTATGAAATAATCGCCGTAACAATTGTCATCTGAGCAAATGTCCTATACCAATATTTAAATTACTCTAAACGTCGAGATCCGTATACTGATCAAGGTCTTACGCAAACTCCCCAGGCCTAAACGCGCTTTCAGAATCGACCATTCCCAGTGTATTCTGAGACAACCCATTATTGTTCTAGTGCCATACGGTTATGTTAATCAACACGACACGCATCGACACGATACACATCATCCATGACTCCCCAATTAATTAGTATACAAACTACACTCTGCAAGAAAGGGGGGTTCGCAAAGGTTTCTCAAATTTGTTACCGCCCAGCTCAAAACCCACAAAAAACGTGGTCAAAATCAATTTTCATTTTCCTTCATAAGTTTAAAGAGTAAGCTCTTAGCTTTAAAATGATATATAACTTGTTAAAATTGAAATATCCAAACCATTGAAAACGTGATTGAAATAAGAGAGAGTTAGGAAATGCGGCCTCGGCAACTCAGGTCGAGGCCGGGTCAAGGCCACAAGAATTTATAGAATCTGGTGAATCCAAGAATAAACCCCATCTCATTTGTTTGGACATGCATTTTGAAGTATTTTCCCCTAATATTCCATAAAGAATGTGGAAGTCCTAGTATAGCATGAAGCCAACTAAATTCACCTCTGAACACAATCTACCCTCCCCAAAAGTCCCATGTAGTTATGCATTAATGTGGGTTGATGTTTCCCTGTGATTTCGCTGCTCAAAGTCAATTAACGTTAATTAGCTCCCGGGATTATCTCAATGTTCTGATGACATTTATTCATTCACATCAAATATTGTTTGATTCGAATGAATGGTCGATTGGTTAAATGATTGCGTTTAATTGATTGTAGGGTTTCAAAGTAATGTTAAAAGGTTACAATTATACCCTTAAATATTACATATTGGTGACTCAGACTCGGCCTTGGCCTCGGAGAGTGGTGACTCGAACTCGGCCTTGGCCTCGGAGAATGGTGACTCGAACTCGGCCTTGGCCTATGGTGACTCCGTCTCGGACTCGGACTCTGAAGGTAGTGACTCAGACTCGGTCTTGGCCTCGGAAGGTGTTGACTCGACTACAACACTGAACAGCTCCAATGTCAGTTTTCATCAGAAAAAAATATTTACGTAGGAAAGGTTCTAAGGAGCAGCATTGTTCAACAGGTGATCATTAGGACCTAAACTTGGTTCTGCTCAAATGGCTTTGAAGCGAACCGTATGATGTATAGCCCACTGGAATTTTACTTGGCATGAGATCGCAGTGTTTGCACAATTTTCTTTTAA
>JZLH01S0604942.1:48699-60599 GCA_001188425.1 Eucidaris tribuloides | reverse complement strand
GAGTAACTTAGTGATTTTGACTTTTCCCTATTACACACACTTTTTGAAGTTTCAACTTTCGTGTTGCATTTCGGTCATTATAGTGAGTATTGTTTTTGATTCATTTTATTTATTTGCTACTTTTCGTTTTATTTTACCATACATGTTTTAAGTTTTTCGTTTCATGTTCAATGTCTGTAGAGTGGCATATGATCCCATCTTTAACAGTAATTCCACCAATGACTATACAATTATGTGTTCAAAAATGTATCTGTAGCTTATGTCAACTTGCAATAGTACCGCCAACTTAACATTGAAGAAGAATTACAAACCAGTACCAAGTGATTTTTATCCAAGGATGTCAACTTCAATTCAAATTCATTCATATTCTGACTGAAATTCCATTTTAATATTTCGTAGTTTAAAAAGAATTTTGAAGTATGAACACTTGTTTAGAAAGCGTTCACACCAACTTTTCCTTAATTGGAAGTGACGCAGAAACTGCCTACTCAAACACCTCGACATCCTCCTCACAACTTTAAAAATTCTTCGTACACACCTTCTTCCTTCGCACATAACAGCGACAAAAGTCCGTCGCGGTGGCTGGAGATAGGTATATACATAAAATACACATTAATCACAAAAGAAAGAAACTCGATCTGTGGAACTTCGTTTAATGATTTGTTACGAATACCTATATTTATTTGAAATCTTCCAACAAACAATGAAGAGTTGATTATAGTTTGGTTAGATATATATACACCATCGTGATTTCTGTAATCAGTCTTCATTATGCTGTGAAGAATCCTTTTTTTTAATCAACTTACAAACTTGAAACTGAAAGCACCTTGCTTATCTTCTTAGGGGACGTTTAACGTCTGATCTTATTAAATAAGCAATTCAACGAACTCAAAACCATCTTTTTTTCTAGAACTCTCAATCGTCGCATCTTTCTGTTCCTGCATTCATAACAAAACCTACAATAATTACACCCACTCCACAACCCTGGATTTTCTGACAATATCTTTTCTACTTAATTAATCACAGCATCATCGAATCCGAGTAGTCATCACACGATGTGGCGATCACCCTTACCTTTTCTTGTACATAACCACGCTTCTTAGCACCAACACACCCAACAACGTCCGGTTACTGCCAAACTATCCTCACCGTCGATAAAAGATCTCGGAGATCATCCATAATTCTGTATTGCATATTACGCTCCAAGCTAACATCTGATGATCTATAATTCAACTCTGTAACGTCAAACTGATCCGGTTTTGTATTTTGTTCACTTCCAGATTCTACTTCTATTTCATATAATATTTGCCTTCTCCACTTAAAGAAGCTCAATTTTAACCACAATACCAGATAACAAAAACCCTGGTGATTAATAATGATTAAAAACACCGAACTTGGCAAAGAAAAAACACATCCCCTTTTTTTCGTTTTTTTCTTTTTTTTTTTCTTTTTTTCTTCTCTTTTTCTTTTTTCTTTTTTTTTTTTTTTTTTTTTTTTTTTTTTTTTTTTTTTTTTTTTTTTTTTAGCAATATTTAAAAAATCCCACGAACCTATCGTCAACTTGTGTACAACATCAATACCACAATATTATCAACAATTGAAATCAGAAAAACAATAACTGTTGAATATGTATAATAAGAATGTTTATGGGTGTTAAAAATTATATCAAAGTACTGGAGTAATTAACACAATTGTTTCAAATAAGAATAAAAAACAGTCACAACTAGAAAGATGTTTATTCAATGGTAAACAAGTTATGACTGTCATACTGCCATGCAACTGCATTTAATGAATATCTTTATACCATTGCATTTCAAACTGCTTCAAACATTACTTATTCAGAAAAAAATCCCAATCAATATTTACACGAAATTATACCCAGTTCATTGTTTTTTGACCCATTACTCCTTTTGAATTATCTGCCGTGCTTGATTATGCAAACAACATAAAGTTCCTGATTTTTATAATGCTTCCCAAAAGTTCTTAAAAAAAATCAATTCATCTAATCGCTTTACATTATGTAATATTCTAAATATTATCCCGTTAACAAGATTTTTCCTGACAAACTTAAAATTGCTAAAGTACCTGTCCTTCTCTAAAAATGGATAAAACAGATCTACTTACAAATTATAGTGACTCCAATTTGCCTGCTTTCAGTATTCAAAAGTATTTGAAAAAATTGTTTTATCTCTAAGCTTTTCGATATCTGAATATGCAAATATTTTATTATGACACCAGTTGCTTCCCAAGCAGACTCGACTACATTGCTTTCATCGAATTTGTAAACAATGCTTACGTGCTTTTGAAAGGACGAATATTAGTAGAATTGTTTTGGACCTTGTCGAAAGGCATCTCGGACTGTATTAATATAACATTTTAATCGATAAATTGCATTTGTTATGGAATCGGGGTACAGTCCTTACAATGTGGTAAATTACATGTACATACAGAAAACATTTGTTTTATAAACAAACTAACCAGTCTATTATCATGAACATTCCCTGGTCCTCAGTTCCATATTAGGACCCTTATTGTTTCTCATATACGTCAATGATTTTACAAATTTGTAACAACCAGTTGATTACCAATTACTTTTCCAGACGACTCACAACTATTTATTTCTTGCAAATACCAACTGTTATCATCGATTTCTGTAATAATACCTGATTACTAAATACTCAATGCGTTTCTTTGGCCAATAAATTACGTCATCACTTTAACAAAAAACAAATTTACGATGTTTCAAAACAAACAACTTATTGAATCCTAACTTAAACGTATTATCTACAAAACAGTGCATCAACGGTCACTTCCACCAATTTCTCGGAGTGACTTATAGATGATAATCTTACTGGAGTGAACAGTTAATGGATATTGCTTTGTAAAATATCTAGAGCCGTGGCCGTTATAAGTAACTTAGAAAATACTTCCTTTACAAATATTTGTTAAATTTGTATCAACATGTAACACTCATTTCTTTTCTTATTGTAATGTTTGATGGGAACTTGCCACATATCTTCTTACATACTCCTTTTATGTACAAAAGCGTGGAGTTCGAGCTTTAACAAATGCTCAGCACGAGCCCACACTGCGACTCCTTCAATTCAAAAAAACTAAAATCTTTAAAAATAAATTAAATTTACAACATATCAAATGCATCATTTTATTATTTGCTTCATAAAAATTTTTCTACCCATCATTCGACAATTCTTCATTTAAATTCGCTGATTTCTACCACCACACATTATCAAACTCAAATAAGCCTTCACCTGCCTTTGTGTAATTATAAGTTCACAAGACTCTGTTAAATCCACTGACAGAAATGCTGAATAATATTACTCCCTGATCTTAAAAATACCACTTCTTTAAACTCATTTAAAATTTTAACATACCGCTTTTACCTTCTCGGTCTTTTGTTCAATTTAGAAGACTTATCAAGCTACTTAGTACCGTTATCTGTCATTTGCATGATACTTCTAAATCGTCCAAAGTCTCACACCTCTTTGGCGCTCATTCTTATAGGTTTACCTTTAGTGCATTTATTTGTATTTTCTTCTATTTCATGTTGCTTGGCGTTTTCATTTGTAGTGTTAATCTGTACGCTTATACTTTATAGTCATAGGTCACGAGTTAGCCCAGCGAGGCCAATCCATTATTTGCCTAATCCCTCCACTGTTTCCTTTTGTGTTGTTGTTCATCCCTGATGTTTGTTATTTCGTTATACATGTTAACATTAATGACTGTGTGAATTTATGCTTGTTTGTTTGTTTTTTATTGGAATTTTGTGGAAAATAAAACTTGAACTTGAACTTGAACTTGTAACTTGAACACTAAACTTGAACCACATACCATCTTGGAAATCAAAGTCCTCGGCATCAACTCATGTGCAGCATTAATGGTCACTGTCGAGCTGTATGTCATCCGCCTCATCTCTGAAACTCACAGTTTTTGTGTCTTTGTATTTGTACCACCGGAGTGCATGCGACCACATGAATATAGACCCATTTAATAGTCAATCCAGTGAGATACATTTAGAAGAGAGTAATGAAAGATGCGACATGTTCACTGCTCATAATACCAATGAACATTATCAAAATTATAACATGCAAAAGTGAATATTTTGTTTAAAGGTGAATGACATGGGGTTAATTCCTCAACTTGGGTAAAATCGGTATCTAGAATCAAGTAAATAATGCAGGGTTCTACGTGTGAAAATTTTTGCTACTCAAAGTTTGATTCCTTCTCAAAATAATCCCATTAGTATCCTATGTAACAGACAAAATTTGGTAGTGTACCTTCTGAGGGATTAAAGTCTATCGTGCTCGATAAAATAACTGCTGGCCTGGTTCATGCCTTTGATTTCTCCTTAGCATGCTTGATTCTCCTTAGGAAAACAAACTTCAGCACAATCCTTCCAGCGAGGAGATCCATGGCCAGCTGGTGTACATTTGGCTTATCTTTCAACCACTTTGGTCTAAAGGCATTTTTTATTTCTCCCAATCATGTTGCTTTAACCTAATAAAGCCCAAGCTATTTTTTAGCTCTCTTGGCCAAGGGGAGGCAGCACATTGTGCCCCCCCCTAAAATCTTATTTTTTGACCAATCACTCTCAGATTTCACACATCTATAAACAACTCAAATTCTCTACAAATACGCAATATCAAATTTCTAAAGTTAACCACATCGAGGTCTCTATTTCACCATAATATAATGAAATACTATAGGAAAAAGGATTTTCGTGTATTCTAGTCTTTCGTCTTAAGTTATCCCTATGAAGTACACTTCACAATAGATACTTAAATTTGTCATAATTTATAATAGCTGTATTTGTAGATTTGAGTTTTATTAACTAGTGTTTGTCTCTATCTGATAGAGAGAAGATGTATAGTGTGTCAAATATTATATAGATAGAAACAATTTTTTTAGTTGGACCATGGCATCAATGTAGCTCCTCCTCACCCCCCTTTGACCATCTAGTGATCTAATAAATACTTTTTGACTCTTTTATCTGACAGAAGTTTATAGCGCACAACAAATTGGAGAAATAAAAATGCTTTACAAAGTTTGTTTTGATAAGACTCAACCAAAATGACTACCCAATGTACTGATATGTTCCTATTCGTCTTCTTTGAAATATTCTGGATAAGTTAATGACTATTTCCATAATCGAGGTGAATCAAGCTATTATAGGGTAAATCACAATAACACAGGCCCTCAAGGCTGTAAATTCATGGACACGATAAGTTCCTATCTAGTTAAAGTGACGTTACTGATACTTACAAGCTCTGAAGAGTTATTACAATTAAAGGTTATAACTTCATGATTGGGCATATATATAAGGATGCAATATCAACTTATGGTATGTACAAATATCACAGTTAGAACCTGTTTGCTAGTATTATTACTATTCTTACGTAAGCTAGAGTATACCCCACCTCTTTTGACACGCTGTGAATTAGCAACCTCCTCTCCTTCTGCATAGCACTCCCAAATCTTGTATAGAGTAGTAATAATTAGAAATAGGAAAGTAAGAAATTATAACAGAAGAACTCAGAGCGAGTGCTCGACTCGCCGCGCAGTCGACGTTCGCGGGCGTTGGCCTCTGCAGTCCGGTTGCACCTCCACACTTTCCAATTTGATGTAATTTGAAGAAGCTTTCAAGTTACCATGGTATCAAGGACAATTAGATGAATAAGCATCAAGCCTATGTCTGACCTGCTTTGACCTTTCAGCCTCCAAAAAATACTATATCGTTTATTGGTGCCCTAATAATACATACATTCACCGAGCGCAAGTAACATAAAAATGCTGACTGCCGTTTCAAGTTATCATCTTATTAACGAGCCCCAATGAATCAGACATATTTTAGGTCGTTGTATGGAAGCAACTCAAAGAGAGTAGAAGAGATGATGTCAAACTGATTTAGAAATATGTTGGGACAGTACTCAAACCGTAACTCGGTGCAACTGAAGCTCTCTTATTGGTAGAAACAACCAGCTGCGATGCGCTGCACCTGGTTTCACCATTGTCCACACGTATTTCTGAACCAGAGTGGCGTCACACTTCTGCACGCTATTGTCCATATTCCAGCATATCATGTAACAAGCTCTGTAAACCTAGGAGTGAATGTTAGGGATACTGTTACATCATTGAATATGAAATTTGTTGAAACGTATCATTAACTCACTGGTTTTGTAGGTTCCACTGGTTCCTTTTTTCTGACTTGCTTGTTAAAAATTATAGATCAGCGGCTTGCAATTTTAACGATGCAGAGGGTGTCATGTGAAAACTCTGTTACATTAGCTTTGACCTTTCTGAATAATCTCTTACATTCATGTAATTTTGTGTGCATTTCCAACAGATATAGAATAGAATTCAAACTCCACAGGATGACCAAGTGCAGATAGAAAATGTTTACTATTAAAAGCATGGGGTGTCTTGTTGTATAAGCAGAAGTTATAGTGTTGCTGGAATCCAGTTTGAAACATTGTGACAACGAAAAAGGGAAAGAATTCTACCAATATAAGCTAGGCAGTAAATTGAATAAATGAATAAATAAATAATAATAGATAAATAAATAAATAAATAAATAAAATAAACAATAAGTAAATAAATAAGTGAATAGATAGAGAACAAAGTAAATAAGCAAATAGATAAGTAAATGAATAAATAGATAAGTAAGAAAGCTAGTAAAGAAAGAAAGAAAAATGTTAAGTGAAAAGTATGTAGAGGAAAAAGAAAATAAAAGGGGAAAAAAACCCTAACTGTGGTGTATAAAGAGTAGTGCAGCATTTTAGTCAGGAATCAGTTTCAGTTTGACATGTATGATTTACAGGTTTTTAACTTAACAAAAGCCTCAAATAATCTGAACTCTGAAGATTTTGATTTGAAGCATTGCAGCAGATATCCATTTACATCATGTACGTGTACTTGTACGTAGAAAATATCACTTGTCTCTTTTCTCAATTCCAGGTCCACTGGCCCAGAGTCGGGTCCAGACCGAGTCCCAGGTTCCAGTCGTGACAGCCTTCCATCCTTCTCACACTTTATTAGGATCACAGGTATATGATTAGATTAAACATTTAACCTCTACACTTTGCTTGACTGAACTTACTAAAGAAAAAATAGAATAATCCCCGAACAAAACGTAAAAAAAAAACGTAAAAAAAAAAACCCTAGTAAAGACAGAAAACTGAAAACACATAACAGCTTACAGTATATCGTTCATTGTTTCAGATGGATTCAATAAATTATATTCTGGGAGACAAGCTCACAACACAGTGCCCATTGATTATGCCCCGCCAGGCTTTTAATCTTTCTTCTTGCAAAACATCAGGCATTGCTTGATATTAACTCCTTTTTGATAGCCTGTTAAGGCAACCTAAATGATAATTTTTTGAAAATAATGTTAATAACTCAAATGCAAAATCTAGCAACCTAAAAATGAAAATACAGAAAAATAATGAAAAAAATTGTATTTATTGTCTTGTAGTATTTCATCATCTTTGCTTAACCCCTTGGGCTCGATGCTACACGGCACTGTTGTTCATTGAGGGACGACGCGATTTTTACGTGGTTGACAGTGAAGGGAACATAAACCAATGTTTTCTTATAAATTTCCGCACAAATTATTTATTTTCTTGATTTATATTAGTCAGAAGTGTGCAATGTTTGGGACAGACGCATTAAACAGTAAAACTCTTCCGTTAATCCAATGTTTGACCAAAAATTTGGTCAAAGATTTTGGGCTTCTGTAGAAAGCCCGTCGTCTCTGAGTGTGCTATGCAATGGGCTTCTGTACAAGCCCGTCGTCCCCAAGGGGTTAAAATAGTCGACTTTTTCCACATTTCTAACTGTATATTTTCTTCACCATGACTAATTATAGGCACTGCATTTGAATTTCACTTTTTTTTCTCGCAAATGTGTCACAAATTTTATAGAGAGCAGAAGTGATGATGTCAAACTGGTTCAGAAATATGTGGGGACAATAGCCAAACCATAACTCAGTGTACCTGCAACTCTCCTATTGGTAGGAACAACCAGCTGCGACGAACTGCACCATTATCCACACATATTTCTGAACTAGAGTGACGTCGCACTTCAGTAATCAATAAAAGGTTTGCATGATTTGCATAATGACTGCATATCAAAGATTGTGTCATTCATTTGCAGTCAAAAAAACACTTAATGAATGAAATCAGCTGAAATCATATCATGTGAAGATTATATAATAAACACTCTCACAGAGACTTGGGTAAAATATTGAGTTTTGGTGAAACTGGACGGTTAAACTTCATCCTTTTTCAAATTACTCAGAAGCAATTTCAAAAAATCTGCGACGTCAAGCATGCACGTGCCGTTCCAAAATTGTCCGATCAGCCGTTAGCCAAAGGTCGTGCGGAGGTAGCCGTTTAACCAATCAGTGCGCTCCGCTGGTCTTGCGACGAACACATAACCGCGATTCGCAGTTTGAGCAAAATTGAAACTCACGGAAAGAACAACATTCTGGTAACATGTCGTTATTAGTTTTTCTCATAAAACAATAAATTCATGACGTATGGATCTCAAACTTTCAACCACCATTTGTAAGTACTAAACTACCGTTTGGTATTGATAATGAAAGGCAAGTAATGGATTGCAAATCCTTGACACAATCTTTAATTCATTTGTGTTTCAAAATTTCAGAACAGTTTGATGGTTGGCTTTGAGAACGGGGATTTCATGAAGTGTAACGTGGAGCATCAGATATCGGGGACAACGGACCAGTTTGAGAACACAGAAAATGTCATGTTTCCTACCGTAAGTGAATGACACTGTTTGGTCAGGTGAAAAATTGTACTGAAAGGATGTTTCATATATTGATTAATTTTTTTATTTATTTTAGTAAGTGCTGTGTTTTTTATTTGCACACAAAACCATTTTTGCTTAGATATGATCCAAATAAAGATAAGTACACACAATTTAAGATTCATGCATGTAGGCATACTTTGTAAAGTTTTGAAATATAAATGACAAATCATTTGAAATAAGGCCATTGCTCATATTGTATATTGTAGGTTTCAGACACTTGATGTAGCTTTTACCTACTAATTTTCAATTTGGTAGAGTCCAACCAGAGCAACGATTGCTTGACAATGGGCCAACTATACAGGTATGACTTTTTGACTATGTAAGGTTTGATCAGCATGTATTCAGTTTTCACTAAATGATATATGAATCAGGTGCGGCAGTCAGACTAGTTTTATAGCTGTATAAAATTCAAATTCAGTTAGCAATGTTACGTCAGTGAATTCTGTTCGAATTTTGTTAGTGCGTATTTTCATGAAACTTGACTTTCCATTCTGAAAATAAATAAAAATTTAGAAAAAACAAATTTTAATAACATCATGACATTAATGTTTTGCCTTGTCCAGAAATGTTGCATCACATAGGATGCATGATGATGTTTCATTATTTTTCCAAGGTTCAAACAGCACACAATCTTGTCGGACAGGACATTCAGGCAGAACTGTTCAGGACCCACAAGTATGGTCTGATTTATCTGGGCTTCGTTGGTAACTATGGCAACATCATCTCAGTTGATACCAAGGGGCATATCTTCATCTGGAAATATACTAGGTAAAATGTCATGTTTTGTTGGTCATTGTCATGTTCCAGTTTTCTTTCTTTCTTTAATCATTTACATATGTATTTATTGACATATTATTATCATTTATCAACCTGATTATGATATGTATGTATTTATTTATTTATTTATTTATTTATTTATTTATTTATTTATTTATACTCATTTATTTTGTATTTTGCCAATTATTTTGATAAATGATAAATATTTCTGTGTGTATGTATTGCTAGGTCTTTCAGTCAGCAAGTTTGTGTAGTTTCTGAATAATGTGAAATATGTAAGGCTTGCTAGGAGAGCATTGTGTGTATGTCTCAACTCACTGTGTTTTCTTGAAATCATAATTATTCTGTCAGTGAGAAAGTGGAGTAAATTACTGTATATTCATTTAAAAGTCTTCATTAAAAATGGAAATAGATACTTTCATTAACCCATTAGTCACTGAAACGCCCGAAACCGCCCATTCATAAAATGCGCTATAGTATCCATTGTACGCCCATCTATTGTGCACCGTTGAGGGCAATATCACTGTACCTTCCAGCGAGCCATAAGCCATTTTCTACGGAGTCTTCAGTTGCTAAAGGGTTAAAGTGTACAAGGTATTAGATACATACAGCAAAATAGAAATATGATTGTTCTAATTAATACAATATTCTTAATATCTAATAATTTAAAATCATCTGCTCTAATATTCTAATTACTCTTGTGCCATGCAAAACATGTTTGTATCATTGTAAAATAGAAGATAACATACATTTTGCTTGGCTATACAAATTATTGTGGTATCTTAATAGTCAAAATGTTTGTGATATAACAATATGTCCCTTATTTGTGTTATTAATAGGAAGAAGATGACCCACTATGGCTGGTTTGAGCCGATGATGAAATTCTGGTTAGAGATGGCTGAAGAGGTGTATGTAACTACCAGCAATGAAACCCCCGAGGTAGGGCAACTCGGTGACCTGCTACAGTAGTAGTTGTAGTCATCCAGGTTTTAAATTTAGTTTAGTCCCAGACTACGGGGGTGGCCGGATTTACCTCGCACTCAGAAATTGCTCTAATCCCCTCCCCCTAATTTCCCCTATTCAGTGCATCCTCCTCCCTCTATCCAACCCTCCTACTCTCCTCCACCACTTGCTTCTTCCATGTCTTCTTTGGTCATCCCCTTCCCCTCTGACCTTCCACCTGAAACTCAAACGCTCTTCTCGGAACATGATCAACATCCCTCCTCAACACATATCCATGCCAATGTACTCTATTCACCTTTGCCATTTGATCCACCGCTTCTTCCAAACTAAACATCTGCATCAAATCTTCAGTTTTCTTCCTGTCCAGCAGCTTTACACCACACATCGCTCTCACCCTTGCTCTCTCAGTCCTCAGAATCCCCATCTCATTTTCACTCAAACACCGCATTTCGCTCCAATACAATATCGTTGATCTCGCGCAATTCCTATAAACTATTCCTTTCATCTTCAGAGGAAACCTTTTCCCATATAACAACTCTCCGCATTCCCTAAACTTCACCCATCCAAATCTTGACCCTACTGTCACAGCTGCCATGCACCCTCCACTCACACTCACCCTGTCCCCCCAAGTATGAAAACTCTTTCACCGTTTCCACCTCATCACACAACTTTTCCACCTGTTCCCACATTCCTCCCAGTCATTTCTCACATTTTCCACTCACAAAATTTCATGCCAGCCTCCACAAAACCTTGTAACAAAACTTGGTTTGGAGAACCTTGGTTGATAACAGATATATTAAGTATATAAATTCACATAAATTAGTCAAAAGCATTGAGATGGTTTCCTTTTTTTTAATGAAAGATCGTGGTTTTGAAAGAAATGACTTATATAGTCAGTAAAAATCCACCAAATCAATGTTGCTTTTTGTGAAGTCACTAAATATCTGGAATTAAGTTGGACAACATCCAAAATATTTACAATATCCAAATTTTAAATGGTATCCCAGGTCGAAATTCCCATAGAAACCAGTAGAGCTGAAACCAGTAGAATTCTATTGGTTTCTACTGGTCCAATTCTGTACTGGTTTCAATATGGAAAGTGAAATAAAACCAGTAGAAACCAATAGGGCATTTGTACTGGAACCAGTAGCAGACCAGTAAGAATTCTTATTGAAACCAGTAGAAATTCCCGATGGAACCAGTAGAAACCAGTAGAAGACCATTAGAAAACCAGTAGAAATCTACATTTGAATCGATCGGAGAAAAACATGTTTTCTTGGCTTATTATTATAATTCAAACTTTGGATCAA
>JZLH01S0604942.1:13158-24862 GCA_001188425.1 Eucidaris tribuloides | reverse complement strand
TGTGTGTGTAATCGCCTTTCAACCGGGGACGTAAGCTAATAACACTCCACATTCAGATTGGGCGGACGTCGCGAAACGGGGACGGTCGCCACCCCTCAATTGGCCAGAAATCAAACGTAGATGGCGCTAAAGGCGCCTTAGAAAATGGCCCAAAATTTGTGTGCCCACCCAACGTCCCGTTTACTGCTCCGTGAAATATCATTACACATACACAAAACGTCCCGATGCATGTTCTACACGAATGTTGTCCTCGATTACTATGTTTGTTAAACGGGAGGTGTGTTGTTTGTTTTTTTACTGTCCCCGTTTGGCGGCAGTTACACGTATAGCGTGTGCTGTGGTGCGTGTGTAGTGTGTGCGAGTGTGTGTGTGTGTTGTGTGTGTGTGTGCTGTGTGTGTGTGTGTTGTGTGTGTGTGTGTGGTGTGTGTTGTGTGTGTGTGTGTGTGTGTGTGTGTGATTGTGTGTGTGTGTGTGTGTGTTGAGTGTGTGTGTGTGGTGTGTGATGTCCGTGTGTGAGTGTGTGGGTGTGGCTGTGATGAGTGTGTCTGCTGTTTGTCTGTCGTGTAAGCGAGTGGTTGGATATAAAAATTGTCGATAGTCTTCCAGCACATGGGACAAACAAAATTGTTTGTTTATTACATAAATTTTGTACCCCACTTTGTCCTGATTATTCCCCTCTATGATTGTAGCAAAATTTATCATTCAGCATGCCATCCCCAAATTACCATTTACAATGTAGAAATACATTTACATGCATTGAATTGTGTGTGTGTGTTTGTCACTGTAACGTATGACACTCACTATCATATTCGCCGGGACAATTCAAAACCAGGTACCCACCCTCTAACGCGGCTGCAAATCGACACGTACATGTAGATCCTTACTAAAGGATGTTATGAACATGTGCCATAGAAATTTGCATTATCCCTAACGTCTGGTTTACTTCGATAAAATGTCACACACATACACAAAACGTCCCAATTGTTATTTGTATATAGTAGTGTGTGGTTCCTCGGGGTGTGTGTGTGTGTGTGTCGTTGTGTGTGTGTGATGGTGAAGTGTGTGTGAGGGTGTGTGTGGTGTGTCTGTTGTGTGTGTGTGTGTGTGTGTGTGTGTGATGGTGAAGGTGTTCCGTTGTGAGTTGTGTGTGTGTGTGTGTGTGTGTGGTTGGTGTGTTGTTGAGTGTTGCTGGTTGTGTAACTGTGTGTGTGCTGTGTGTGTGTGACTGTGTGATGTGTGTGTGTGTCTCTGTGTGTGTGTGTGTTGTGTACCTGTGTTGTGATGCGTGAAGGTGATGTGAGGTGTGTGGTGTGTGTCTATTGTGTGTGTGTGTGTTGTGTGCCCATTGCTTGTAACTGTTTGTGTGTGATCTGTCTGTCTGTCTCATGTGTGTGGCTGGTGTGGTGATTGCGGTGAAGGTGTGCTGAGGTGTGGTTGTTGTGTGTGTGTGTGTGTGTGTGTGTGTGTGCTGTGTGTGTTGTGTGTGTGTGCTCCCTGTGCGCGCGTGTGTCTGTAATTCGCCTTTCAACGCGGACGTTAAGTTTATAACATCCACATTCGATGGGGACTTTCGAAACGGGGACCGGTCCCCACCCTCAAATGGCCAGAAATCAAACGTTAGATGCGCTAAGGCGCCTTAGAAAATTGGGCCCCAAAATTTGTGTGCCACCCCAAGTCCCCGGTTTACTGCGTTTGAAATTATCCATACACGATACACAAAACGTCCCGATTGCATGTTCTACACGGAATGTTAGTCTCGATTACATTCGGTTGTTTAACGGAGGTGTTTGTTTGTTTTTACTGTCCCCGTTTGGCGGCAGTTACCACGTATAGAGTGTGTGTGCGTGTCTGTGTGCACCTTAAAATACGTGTGCTGTGTGTGCGAATGTGTTGTGTGTGTGTGTGTGTGTGTGTGTTGTGTGTGTGTGTGTGTGTGTGTGTTGTGTTGACTGTGTGTGGTCGCTGTGTGTGTGTTGTGTGTGTGTGTGTGTGTCGTCGGTGAGTGTGTGTGTGTGTTGTGTGGTGGTGTGTGTGTGTGAGTGTGTGTTGTATGTGTGTTGTGAATGAGTGTGTCTGCGTGTTTGTCTGCTCTGTTAAAGCGAGTGGTTGCGGCATATTAAAATTGTCGATAGTCTTCCAGCACATGGGACAAACACAAATTGTTTGCTTTATTACATAATTTTTTCCCCACTTTGCTGATATCCCCTCTATATGTGCAAAATTTACTTCAGCATTGCCATCCCCAAATACCATTTACAATGTTAATACATTACATGCATGTGTGTGTGTGTTTGTGTAGATATGACACTCCACTATCAGAATCGCGGGACATTCCAAACCAGGTACCACCCCTCTAACGGGTGCACAATCGAACGTACATGTAGATGGTTACTAAATGTATAGAACGATGGCTAGAAATTTTGCATATTCCCTAACGTCTTTTGGCTTACTGATAAAAAAATGTCACACACATACACAAACGCATCTCCAATTTGCTTATTGTATAATAGTAGTGTGTGTTCCTCGGGTGTGTGCCAGTGTGTCTTGATGTGTGTTGTGTGCTGTTGATGGTGAAGGTGTGTGAGGGTTGTGTGTGTGTTGTGTGCTTTGTGTGTGTGGTGTGTGTGCTGTGTGTGTGCGATGGTGAAGCCAGTGATGTGAGTGTGTGTGTGTGTGTGTGTGTGTGTGTGTGTGTGGTGGGTGTTGTGTGTGTGTGTATGTGTGTTGTGTGTGTGTGTGCTTGTGTGCTGTGTTCTCTGTGCTGTGTGTGTGTCGTGTGTGAATGGTGAAGGTGTGTGAGGGTGTGTGTGTGTGTGGTGTGTGTGCTGTGTGTGTGTTGTGTGTGTGTGTCTGTCTGTCTGTGTTGTGTGGTGTGTGTGATGGTGAGGCTGTTTGAGGGTGTGATGTGTGTGTGTGCTGTGTGTGTGTGTTGTGTGGTTTGGTCTTGTGTGTGTAGTGTGTGTGCTGAGTCGTGTGTGTAATCGCCTTTCAACCGTACGTAAGTCATAACACTCCAACTCATTCAATGGGGACGTTCGCGAAAAACGGCGACGCGTTCCTTCCAACCCCCTCAAATGGCAGAAATCAAAACGTAGATTGGCCGCTAATAGCGCCTTAGAAAATGGCCCAAAATTTTGGTGTTGTGCACCCCAACGTTCCGGTTTACTGTTTGATAATATCCATTACACATACCACAAAAATCGTCCCGATTGCATTGTTGTACACCGTTGAAATGTGTGTTCCTCGCATTTACTATATGTTGTTAAACTGGAGTGTGTTTGTTTGTTTTTTACTGTCCCGTTTGGCGGGCAGTTACACGTTATAGCTGTGTGCGTGCCGTGCCGTGGGTGTTGTGTGTGTCACACACACACACACACACACACACACACACACACACACACACACACACACACACACACACACACACACACACACACACACACACACACACACACACACACACACACACACACACACACACACACACACACACACACACACACACACACACACACACACACACACACACACACACACACACACACACACCACGATAAACACCTTTCTCTTTGACACTGAAAAATAAACTCAAACCACTCGGACGTATAAGAAAAAAAACATATTTTCCAAGCTTTATTTATTTAAATAACCATAGTTTAAAACGTATTTACAGGTTAATGATTTTGGCATGTTACATGAAAGCTGTGCAAGACGAAATGAAACACACATACACATAGGCCTAAATAATGGTTTGTATAATGTGTGTACCTGTATTGCACCTGAAATGATTAACAGTGTTACGAGTGTGATACGGGTGTGGTATTAAAACTTTTCATCCCTAGTAATGTGTTATGATTTCATATAGAAAATCGTTTAAGAAGAAAAAAAGGCACACATAATACACACACCTATCGACCCTCGGAAAATGTACCGTTTCATAAATTTATAGCACTGTGATCGATTGATGCCTCTGCATTCCCACTCCAATTTTTATTTCAGTAGCCAATACCTTGCATTTATTTTCTAAAAAAAAAAAAGTGTCATTCCTGACAAAACTTAAGTGACGTTTGATCAGGTTTTCTAAACAATTATACCCCATCTTCTCATTTTAAAATCGAAAGGTAGCTTTTGAATTAGTCGTTGATAAAGGTTTTTGTGTGTGACTTTTTATCTTCCTGCCCCGGGCCCGCTACGATACATGCCATCAAATTTTCACCACAGTCATGATAGACTTATACGGGGCCTTGATTTTTAACTTATCGATTCCGAACTTGCCGTGGGTTTTATCGAAATCCTATAAAAAAATTCTGAAGCTAAAGTCAGAAGCCTCTGTGATCTTTTGATCTTTCAATTCCCGAACCCAATCATCCCAATCTCGTATCATCTTGAGTACTTACCCTCAGTTTGCTTTTATAAATTCAGCGGACTTCATTGATTTTTATGGTTACGAGGTGTGACTTTGATCTTCGATCTTTCACTTCTGAAATCTAATTATCTCATCGTTGTATCATAGCTCATACTTGACCTAAGTTTGACTAAAATCCCAAGTATGGTTCTAAAAGCTGACGACACGATAACTATTGTGCCACCAGATAAACCATAAAACATGATCCGGCGCATCGGTAAGCTACAAACATTTTGAGCTGGCGTAAATTGCCGTATCAAATGATGAGGATTAAATTCAAGAACTTATCGGGCACATGCGAAACATTAATGCCTAATTGAAAAGCTTTCAAGCAAAATTGGGGATTCCACTTTTCATTCAAGAATGATCTACCAGAATAAACAAAGGCAAATAATTAATCTAGTTACAGAATAAAATTTGAACCTAAATTTAAAGGCAAGTACGAAACATAGGGAGGTTTAGTTTCATTATCCCATATGCAATTGCAGGGACAGCGCGCGGCGCCATGGTAAAACCTTGGCAGGGTTCGGGGGGGGGGTGCGTCGGGATCCTGTTCCACGGTCAAACTACGAGGCGACAAGCAAAAAGGGAAAAAACTTAGGTCCGTCGGAAGCCGGTTTCATGGCCAAACAGTGACGCGACAAGAAAAAGAAAAGGAAAGAAGAAAGAAGAAACTGCTCAGGTCCGTCTGAAACCAGTTTCCCGGCCAAACCATAGCCATACAACAAATTGATGTCTCCATGATGGCAAATCTTAGGGGGCGAAGTTTGCCCAAAACACTAAAATTCCCGTTATTTTCATTACTTTGAAAACAATGGGGGCGGCTTTAATGTACTTCTGCTAATCAAGTCAATGTCCTTTAACTTGTTGGCGATTGTAAGTGAGCGTTTTGATTATGGTCCAAGCATTCACAGTAAAAGCGTCCAGTAATTGGCAAAACCACTTTTCCACAGTTTAAATAACGCCGACATGCACGGAGTATAATTACGAAGCCTCTTAGTAAACGATGTATAATGTGCTCTTAAAACGACGATTGAACAAGCGCTTTTACACAATAAAAACAAATACATATGAATTAACCACAACAGATTCAAAGTGTTGCATTACACTACAGGAACGTCCATTGATACCCTACTCGGTCCTTTTGCAACAAGAGATCTTCTGTCAGTGACTTTAACTTGTGGTCACACCTTCCAGAAGTTCCCCTGTATCCTAAGAAAAAATGTTTCGTTTTAGAACCATTTTGTCATAGTAGCGGCGCCATTTTCGCAATTCCACGTTTGGTTACTTATCACAAGCATTTAAACGTAAATATTGTAATTGAAAGCACGAAACCAACCAGTATGGTGCTAATAAGAATCCTTTCTACAGTATAAACAATGGTGTTAATAGGCACCTCCAATTGTGCCACTATTGCGACAAAACTTTGAACGAATATTCATTCTTTAACTAGAGTGTAGGAGCAGATTCACAAAAGTTTGGCTTGCGTGTTTACACATAATGACATCGCAAGGACACCTTCCTTAGACTCGCACGCATGCAATCTGATCTGCAAACGGATGGTTATGTGATGGCCGGAATTCTGAAAGTTTGAGACACACTGAAAATGTGGCGGGAAGTCTTTCCGTGTTGAAATTCTAAGTTTCGTAGGAAGTTTTCACCGAAACTTTGTGGTCACATATACTTCCGACGTATAATCTTCTCAAACTGGAAGATTGCACGGTCAGTTCAATGTGAAAACACATTTTCTAACTTGAGGAGTTAATAGGCTACACATGTCATATCATTGATGCACGGTTCCTGACATCGTTATACTGCGCCATCGTGAGCGAATTGGTGTTCGACGACTGAATTGGCGTACAGCCGACTCGGCAGATATGCACCACTCCTCGCTGGAACGTTCTCAGTCGGATCGCGTAAATAAATGGATTAATACATGAATTTACGAACGCTAATATCACCGTTGTGTGATACCACTTTCCAGTAAAGTCCAAATACATCCCGAGATTGAATCCTAGAAATGTGATTTGGTTCGGAGTCCAACAAATGACGTAAACGACGAAGATGATGATGACGACCATCGTGGTGTTCCGGTTCGTTTTTATCGTGTTCGATTTCTTCTCTGGCGTCGGGGGCGTCTCGTTTTCGTGCATGAGGGCGTTGGTCGTCTTGTTGAGATACAAATCGCGCCTCTGTAAGTTGCGAAAAACTTTGACAGACGAGAAGCCCATAATGGCACACGGAATGATGAACTCCCAGACGAACAGACTGACGCCTAACGCCGCCTGAGCGTTGGGCGACCACGAGTCTTGTATGCCGCACTCTAGTGTGTCCGCGACCGCGTGGTACTGAAAAATGGCGGGAAAATATTGCATGATGGGTGCTACGAGCCATAGGAGAAGGATCACCATGAGGGCGTGTTTTCGTTGAAATTTCGTGGCGTATAAAAATGGATGCATGATAGCCATGTATCTCTCAACCGCCATGGCAGTGAGATTGTACGTTGAAATGGCAAAATTAGAGAAGAGGAACACGCGAGCCCACCAGAAGCGACACATAAACTCGGCTAAAGCGAAGGGAATGTTGGGTTCCGTGATTTCTTCCTTGTACGTGTAGTTGATATACGAGTTGTTTACTACGGACGAGTTGGTCCTTGTCACGATTCGAGTTGTGGTAGACGCATCATTGATCTCCTGCCGGTATATTTGTGTCAGGCCAAACGAGATGAGCAGAAATGATGTCAACAGATCGACGAAAGCTTGATGGAAGATGAAAAGGTTGACCTGTGTGCATAAAAACAAAAGCAAAAGAATATACACTTTGTAAACATTACTATTAATTTGAGAGAATTTCATGTTACTGAAATAGCGTAAGGAATTGCGATGAACGTGCAGAATTTACGTATCAGCGAAGAATTATTGTACCTTCAACCAGCATCATCTTCATCTTCATCGTCGTCATCATCATTATCACCATTATCGTCATCTTCATCATCGTCGCCGTCTTCTTCTCTTTCTTCTTCTTCTTCATCATCATCATCATCAGTCAATTTTCCCCTCTTTGTGGGCTTGGACCCTTCAATTCCGAGGAGAGCGGTTTCACGTCCGATGCGGGACACTTCATCAGCTCTTCTGAACATCGATAGTGCGTCTGCGCCGATTGGCAAAGACGTTTTCCCTGATCGGACGTGAAACCGTTCTCCTCGGAATTGAAAAGAAGTCCAGATGAAATGATTTAATTGTTGTTTCTTGAAAACTGAACTACGTTAAACTAAACAAGTGAAAGATGTTTGACTTTTCACTTACTTGACTCCGTCTGGATCTCAGAAGACCAAATACGGCACACACCATGGAATTACCCAGAATTCCAACGGATCCGATCAAGACATACAAGACTATCGTAAAAATATCCTGATCCCCACCGCCACTGGCGTTGCTCGTTGAATTGCCGCTCGCATTAATCGAACTTGCAGCGTTGATTTCTGTCATTTCTGAAGTGACGTCATCAAAGGCTGCGGTGGTGACGTCAGACATCACTTGGTCAGTTGTGTTGAAAGACATAATGATGATATGTATTGTCTTGTACAGTGTGTACAGTGTGTAGTTTCTTTTGCAGTTTGGCGGCGGAGAAATTACCAATTCCCGCGTTGCATGTTGCCCGTGTGGGGCGCTAGTTCAATGGATGCTCGCGCACCACCGATTGGGTTGAAATCTTCCGGTTGCTCAGTGAATGTCCTGGATGATATTACGGGGAGACGTTACCCTGCAAAGAACAAGTGGTAGTTACATAATGATTAGTATTCGAAACTAATGACGAAACGAAAATGAAAATATATATGTCTATACGCTCTCATGACGTACTCAATCATCCCGCTTGATATATGTATGATTTAACTGAGTGAGGGAAATTATTTGTTATTACCATTTGAAGACAACTGTTCAATTTACATGTAATATAAATTCACGTTTTACTGTTAATACTACCATGGACCCTACTACGAAGGGTCCATGATACTACTTATTGAGATGAGTTCCTGTGTACAAGCCAGTTAAATGATGGTGGAAGCTAATAAAGGTGTGTTATTATAGATTTCTATAAAAAGAAGGCGAACAATTTGACGTAGAGTCTTGAAGAAATATTAGATTTACATCTGGTGAGTACTGATTTGACCAAGAAGATGAACAGAAGATTATTTTTTTTTTATGAAAATACACGTGGGCATACGCTTCCACGATGTGCCCCATTAATTTGCGTGTGTTTATAGCAACATTATTACGTACTCTTTAATGTTTGGATATTACGTAAACTGAAATGAAACATTCAACTTATACTAAATGCATGTTTTACTGTTAATTGAGGAGTCACGTGTGAAAGCATAATAAATGTTGATGGAATTCAATAACAGTCATTTATTACGCTACGCCTGAAACAAACAGCGCTATGATACTGCGTGGATAGCGCACTATAAGAACCCATTATTATTATTTAACAGAGACGCTATCAAGTTAAAGGACAATGACGTGACTGGGAACATTTGAAAATGTCTCAATCACCAAATGGGGTTTAAACATTACGAACTGGAGTTTATATCCGGGCAGATATTATTTTGGATTTGTTAAATGGAGGAGGAACATGTATTCAATTATCAGCATTCAATTAAAGTATGACCCTAATAGAAATTAAACCCATAAGAAAGCTACACAGCATATTTGAAGGTCACATCCGGTTCTGAATATAATTTTACAACAAAGAGGAAATATTTGACCGTGAAATTTACACAGCAGAAACCTTAAAAAGTGTACTTGAATCTGGTATATCATGTCCTAAAGTGCATGTAGATTTCATCATTCCCCTTAATGCATATTGATCCCTTGAGATGCAACTTTGGCTTACTCATAAAGTTACAATTTCAAGAAAATTATACCCTGTAAAGTTTGTACACAAATTACAACGTCACATGATCAAAGAGATACGAGCGTTTTAGTCTTCATATATGACATTAGAGTAGAGTACTTTCTTGATAATGTAAACGATATCAGATGAAGCAAGGACCGTAAAACATCGCTCCAGTGTATCTTTCTTGTTTCATTTTACACCAATTCGTCGTTTATTTCATTTTGCCTTGCTCTCAAGGGCTATTTCCAAGAAAGGGCGGGAGTTTTGCCCATGAAATTGAAACGCAGGCGATAAGCGAGGACACGAGACATTTTTCACCTTGTCTGCCGGCTATAATCATTAGACCGGTGTCATTACTCATTGTCAGATATACGCTCAACATCCATCTACCAATTTAGCCGAGATCGTTAATTACTAATGGCGAAGATGCATTTCCAACGTTAATAAGGTGTCATAAATCGTGTCACACGTGTTGCTTCAGCAGCTGTTTCTCACGTTTTGCACGTCAAAGTGAGTTTCGGATGAAAGGTGGCCTTTTACACGGAGTAATTTGAGGGTTATTTGGGCGACACAAGTTTATTTGGGAATATATGTGTGCTATAATTTAGGACTAAAGATAAATTGATGTTTAGATAGATAGAAAGATAGATAGATAAATAGATAGATAGATGGATGGATGGGTAGATAGATAGATAAAAGCATAGATGGATTGAAACATTCGATAAACGGGTAAAGAAATAGATATAAATCAGATGGACAGAATGAATGGATATACTATAGTAGATTGATCGATGAATAAAGACATATAAAGATAAGAAATATGAGATATATAGAGATGGATACAGATGGAAAGATAGAGGTAGAGATAGAGATTAGAGATAGAGATTAGGGAGAGCGATAGATAAAGATAGATATACATACATACATACATACATACATACATACATACATACATACATAGATGCATACATACATACTGGATAGATAAATAAATAGATGGATGGATAAAGTGATTGAATGACAGATACATTCCAAAGACTACAGACGGACATAGATAGCAACTGCATGTAGCGTACGGCTGTATTTCATGTCTAGATTACCATTCAGGGCGAAATTCTTGTTAAAATTTGTTGTTATTGCGAATGTGCGTGGAGAGTGATGTATAAAATGTACGTGTGTGAATGTATGTGTACGGTTCAAGAACCTCACACTTTGTGCACTTTTAAAAAACCAGGAAATGAGTTACACGAATTCTTTTCGATCCATTAATTTATTTTGCAATCTAATATGTCGTAAAAGTCGTTACTAAACGCCATGTACTCTACTTAATGAGCTACTTTTCGTGGCATTTGGCCTATCAGGGAGTACTCTAAATTATTACACGGTTTCGTAACTGCAACCGCTTCGCGCACACGTCTGCGCGAGATTATAATAAAAACCCTCCTAATACTGAAGATTTATCATGTTGAGGGTTGGAATCGAATCCACTGACAGGTTAAAGCTCCCGGATTATTTCGCAGTTCCATATTACCAATTTTTGGCTGTCTGTTTCCATCAATTCGTTGTTGTCTCTGATATGGGCATTTCAATAAAAACGGAATTATGCTGGAAAAATGACGATTCGCATTGTGAACCCATTACGCGTACTGGCTATCTGTTCTTTAGTCAGATAATCGCGTCAGCAAATCTAAAAAAAATAATAATAATAATTGAAAAATGTTTAATACTGGCCCAGATACTTCTGTCAAATTTGGTCAATGAATTCATATATCCATTGAATAGCGTTGGGTTAGTAGTTATTTACAGACCTAAAGACAAAAAATTACGATTTTAATGAAAATCAAACGAACTTTACATGTATATTCGCAAATATTTCTAGAGAAAAGTCACGGGTCGATAGGTTTTTCAAAATCACTTTAAAAAATCGTTAGCGTTATTTTTATAAGTGATACATTAATTAAAAAATAAAAAAGTAAAATAAGTTGCAGTTGGTTTTATAGCTTGATATGAATGTGTGATAGTTTGGATGCTCTATATATGTTCATCACATTGCTGTTGATTTTGTTTAAACAAATAGGAATGTTTTACCTGGTTGAATTTATTAAATCTATCTTCTTGTAACGTCCTGATAAACATGTACGAAAAAAATCAATGATTAACAGCTTGTCCGGTCAAAAGCCAGGTGTGTTGGGAAATACACACAAAAAGAATGCAAAGGTATTCCGGAAAGAACAGAAATTGACTTGAAACGGGTAAACAAGTAGGAATTTGCACCTGGCTGAAATGTACATCATACATGTACATGTAAAGGCCTCCGCACACTATGCGATCCGATTTCGACGCGATTCCGATTCGACGAGTTAGTCGAGTCGGGATGTGTGCGGTGCTTCCGATCCGACTTG